>CACRXK020002394.1:0-28527 GCA_902702795.2 Paramuricea clavata | reverse complement strand
CCCCCCCCCCCCCAATGGGTCTTACTCCAGACTTTCCCCGGTTAAGCCATTGGCAAACAAGAAAACATTAGTTCGAGGACATTGTTTCCTAGCAATGATTCCCACAGGCGGACAAACCAGAATGCATTTTGCTTCCTGGAAAATAATTTTTTCCCCCATAACAACTTGCTAATGTTTCAGCCACAATACTTTGTTTGCTCCGAGCACTGCAAGAATACAGGTCATACTTATTTCTTACTTGTTTATTGGGATAAAAATAGCAGAAAGATAAATCCACTGTCCTCCATAGTGAGCATAAATGCGGATAAACCACGTCAAGATGAGCATTAATATCATCGCCCAGAACTCTCGCGAGCGCCATTGTGACAGTCCTAGTTCTGACAGAAACTGCCTTCCGATGTATTGCATTTTCTCACGACCACGGCGAGGTATGCGACCTTTATTTGACCAGCGACTCCTGTAGGAAAAATGGATAAAAAAACTTAAAAAACAAAACTAAACCTAAACTAAACTATTTACACTGGATAGCTGTATCAGTTCTAAACTGTTCTCCCTAGAGGTCCAGTATAAGAGTCATCTCTTATTGATCCAGTGTTACTACAGGAGGAAACATAAACTAACTTTATTTATACTGGATAGTTCTAGCAGTTCTAAACTGTTCTTCCTAGAGGTCCAGTAAGGATCATCTCTTATTGATCCAGTGTTATTACAGTAGGAAACCTAAACTAAACTAACTTTATTTATACTGGATAGCTCTATCAGTTCTAAACTGGCCCTCCTAGAGGTCCAGTAAGGATCATCTCTTATTGATCCAGTGTCACTACAGCAGCAAACCTAAACTAAACTAACTCGATTTATACTGGATAGCTCTATCAGTTCTAAACTGGCCCTCCTAGAGGTCCAGTAAGGATCATCTCTTATTGATCCAGTGTCACTACAGCAGCAAACCTAAACTAAACTAACTCGATTTATACTGGATAGCTCTATCAGTTCTAAACTGGCCCTCCTAGAGGTCCAGTAAGGATCATCTCTTATTGATCCAGTGTCACTACAGCAGCAAACCTAAACTAAACTAACTCGATTTATACTGGATAGCTCTATCAGTTCTAAACTGGCCCTCCTAGAGGTCCAGTAAGGATCATCTCTTATTGATCCAGTGTCACTACAGCAGCAAACCTAAACTAAACTAACTCGATTTATACTGGATAGCTCTATCAGTTCTAAACTGGCCCTCCTAGAGGTCCAGTAAGGATCATCTCTTATTGATCCAGTGTCACTACAGCAGCAAACCTAAACTAAACTAACTCGATTTATACTGGATAGCTCTATCAGTTCTAAACTGGCCCTCCTAGAGGTCCAGTAAGGATCATCTCTTATTGATCCAGTGTCACTACAGCAGCAAACCTAAACTAAACTAACTCGATTTATACTGGATAGCTCTATCAGTTCTAAACTGGCCCTCCTAGAGGTCCAGTAAGGATCATCTCTTATTGATCCAGTGTCACTACAGCAGCAAACCTAAACTAAACTAACTCTATTTATACTGGATAGCTCTATCAGTTCTAAACTGTTCGTCCTATAGAAGTACATATTAAGAGCATCTCTTCTTGAGAAAATGATTTCTTACTTGACAGAAAACGTGTGTTGTTCGAGTTCCTCGAGATGAGTCAGCTTACGTTTCTTGCCAGCACGACGGCTCAGCAATGGTGTCTTAGGCAGCATGGTGTATAGCTTCTTATGATAAGTGTCTACTGGATTATTAAGATGTTTCTGAAAAAATTATGGTTACCAATCAATTTTACAAACTACACAAACGGATAAATTAAATCACTTGTTATTAAAAAGATCATTGTTCCTCACTTTATAGTACATTCCAGGTTTTCCCTTCACGGGTTTAAAATCATCTTGTTTTCGTATTTCAGCCACTTCCTCATCCGAGAAGTCTGTTCCACTGTCATCACTCAGTCCTTCTAGTACATTAGCCGCTTCATGAAGCTTACGTGAAGTATGCAAGACTGTTGAAGGCCGATCATGACGTGGACTGTTGTCATCAGGTGTTGACTGAATGATAGAAAATTGACAGAATTTAGACAAAGAAGTTCAAACGTTCAATAAATCCTTACTGAACTTTATTTATACTGGATAGCTCTACCAGTTTTAAACTGTTCTCCCTAGAGGTCCAGTAAGGGTCATCTCTTATTGATCCAGTGTTACTACAGGAGGAAACCTAAACTAAACTAACTTTATTTATGCTAAACAGCTCTATCAGTTCTAAACCTCTAAACTAAAGGTGCTGTAGAAAAACCTGCAGTCAGGCCTGCTGTGTTTGGTAGAGTCAAACTGGAAGCACTTTTCTCACATGCAAGAATCGAGCCCTGGTCACAAGGAAAATACACTGACCGCTGTGCCACCAACACCTAATTACACTTCAATACTGCGAAGTGCGAACGATACTTACGGGAGATTTGAGCGGCGTCACTGGCAGCTGAAGATCTTGAGCTGAGGCAGACATCTTCCTCTCACTGCCCTCATCTGCTTCTTTTGCCTCGCTTGCTAAACTTGCCCTAAGAAAATGTAAATGTTTAGAACACCAAAAACACCGTAACAGGAGATCAATAAGAGCTGATCCTTACTGGACCACTAGGAAGAACAGTTTAAAACTGATAGTATAAATAAAATAAATTTAGTTTCAGTCTTCAAAACGATTATTCATAACAATTACTTACTCCATGGCACTTGAAGCCTTGCTGCCCCGACGTGAACCTTGGGAATGGAGATCACTTTGTGACCCGTACACAGGCTCCTCTCCGTCAGCCAGCTCTTCCCCAGTCTTCGTGCGCTTCGGATGACCCAGCAAGTTTGATGTAAACTGAAGTTCAACTTCGTATTCCTTCTGGCCAGCCATGTATCTGAAAAAAGGTAGCACAGTGGTTAGTCTTTCACCCCTGTGACCGAGGTTTGAATCCTGTAATATACAGTTGACTGATTATAATTTCTCCTCAGTCATATGTGAGAAGAATGCTTCCAGTTTGACTCCACTAAATACCACAAGTTTTATCAGTCATGGTATTTAGGTTTCCTCCTGTAGTAACACTGGATCAATAAGAGATGATTCTTACTGGACCTCCAGGGAGAACAGTTTAGAACTGATAAAGCTATCCAGTATATATAAAGTTAGTTTAATTACCTTGGTAAGAGAACAACATCAAAATATAAATTACACAACCAGTGATCAATATCGTCTGCAATGAGTTCTTCCATTCTCTGGTAAGTGTCAATTCCTGGGTCCATATCACCACGGAGAAACGGAGTTTTATACCTGAGACAAACACAGAGTTCGGATCAATTTCGAGGTATTGAAATACACACGTCAAAAAGATAACACAAAAACAACATCACTCACTTTCCCTCAACAACTCTGAAATTTGAATCACATATAGGAAAGCAGCCCCAGGCCACCACGCGGTCTGTAGGTGTAACAGCACCTCGGAGGAGAAATAACTCGAATACGAGAATCATACCGGGACGAATGTCCGGTCGTGCAGGACACACGGTGAAAACACTTTGATCAATCTGAAACGAAATTATATAGGATATTTATTAATACTGGATAGCTCTATCAGTTCTAAGCTGTTCTTCCTAGAGGTCCAGTAAGGATCATCTCTTATTGATCCAATGTTACTACAGGAGAAACCCTAAATTAAACTAACTTTATTTATACTGGATAGTTATATCAGTTCTAAGCTGTTCTTCCTAGAGATCCAGTAAGGATCATCTCTTATTGATCCAATGTTACTACAGGAGAAACCCTAAATTAAACTAACTTTATTTATACTGGATAGTTATATCAGTTCTAAGCTGTTCTTCCTAGAGATCCAGTAAGAATCATCTCTTATTGATCCAGTGTTACTACAGGAGAAACCCTAAATTAAACTAACTTTATTTATACTGGATAGTTATATCAGTTCTAAGCTGTTCTTCCTAGAGATCCAGTAAGGATCATCTCTTATTGATCCAGTGTTACTACAGGAGAAACCCTAAACTAAACTAACTTTATTTATACTGGATAATTCTATCAGTTCTAAACTGTTCTTCCTAGAGGTCCAGTAACAGTCATCTCTTATTGATCCAGTGTTACTACATGTGGAAACTGGAGTACCTGTGGTGTTTGGTAGAGTCAAATTGGAAACACTCTTCTCACATGTGACTGAGGTGAAATTAATCAGACAACTGGATATTACAGGAATTGTACTTTGGTCACAGAGATGAAAGACATATGGACTGCACCAGTGTCATTCTACAAAACTAACCTTGACTTCAATATTATAAAATTCTCCCTCATGAAACAAAGGCAGCGTGGCTCCGCCCCATTGCTGTCCTTTAAGATTGGACCACTTCATCACGTGACCTCCGAGACGATCATACAATGACGCCATCAACACGTAACGACCAGCTAAAAACACGAGAACATTTTACACGAAGAACGAGCACGCGACAATACGCTTTCGTTTCATTTCATAATTTTAATGAATACACACGCGTTAGCTGAATAGGTATAATGGAATCAAAACAGAAAAATATTTTCTTAAACATACCTGGCAATTTATCCTTAATTCCGCGAAGGCATTTCAATTTCACTTGAACAGGCTGAGGAGACCTGTTCCAATCCACTTTCCATCTACGACCTTTGCTCCCTCCGTATTCTCCGTCGGCCATCACCAGTTCACCATACATTGTCTATTAAAAACCGGGGGTTAGTAAACAGACAGACCATCCATTTACGAGCTATCTACCTAGTTCGTCTTGACGGATGACCCGTTTATGTGTATAAGTTGGACATTACCTTGACTTCAGCTTTCCTGGCTTCAAGAGCTTTCAAGAGTTGATGTTCTGAACGACGAAACGCTTGATGAATCTTGTTCTGTAGCAGACGATCTCGCTGCATCAAGTGCTCCTGCAAAACAATAGCAGTATTTTGAAATTACAAACATGACAGTCCAGTGCACACGCGTAAAAATCTCACAACTTGTCAACAAGATGTGTTCGCAACAGGCCTGTAGCAAGCTTGTGCACAAGTTGTAACAATGCTGTTATTTTATTAAGTTGCTACAAGGTTGTCACTCACAACTTGTTGACAAACTGTTAAATTGCAAGACGATATCAAGTTGCTGGAATAACTTGTAACAAGTCTGTTGAGCTCAACAACCTTGTAGCAAATTGTCAACAAGTCGTTGACAACTTGTCAACAAGCTGGGAACAAGCAGTGCGAACACATCCTGTTGACAAGTTGTTGGAATAGCATTGCTACAATTCCCCTGTCCTACCTCTCGTCTCATCAAAGCTTTTCTTCTTTCTTTCAATCTCTCCATGACATTTTTCTTCGCAAGTTCTTCTCTCACTAAGATATCTTCTTGTCGTTCCCTTTGAACATCACTGAGTTGTTGCTGATGCTGAATGTGTTCGTCCCTCAAACGTCGTTCTTCCTCCTGTGTGCATAGGGCATGGTACTGGTTAGTGCAAGTACTTTTCCTCTCTACAACCGAGTTAGTTTAGTTTAGGTTTCCTCCTGTAGTAACACTGGATCAATAAGAGATGACCCTTGCTGGACCTCTAGGGAAAACAGTTTAGAACCGATAGAGTTATCCAGTATAAATAAAGTTAGTTTAGTTTAGGTTTCCTCCTGTAGTAACATTGGATCAATAAGAGATGATCGTTACTGGACCTCTAGGAAGAACAGTTTAGAACTGATAGAGCTATCCAGTATAAATAAAGTTAGTTTAGTTTAGGTTTCCTCCTGTAGTAACACTGGATCAATAAGAGATGACCCTTACTGGACCTCTAGGAAGAACAGTTTAGAACTGATAGAGCTATCCAGTATAAATAAAGTTAGTTTAGTTTAGGTTTCCTCCTGTAGTAACACTGGATCAATAAGAGATGATCCTTACTGGACCTCTAGGAAGAACAGTTTAGAACTGATAGAGCTATCCAGTATAAATAAAGTTAGTTTAGTTTAGGTTTCCTCCTGTAGTAACACTGGATCAATAAGAGATGATCCTTACTGGACCTCTAGGAAGAACAGTTTAGAACTGATAGAGCTATCCAGTATAAATAAAGTTAGTTTAGTTTAGGTTTCCTCCTGTAGTAACACTGGATCAATAAGAGATGATCCTTACTGGACCTCTAGGAAGAACAGTTTAGAACTGATAGAGCTATCCAGTATAAATAAAGTTAGTTTAGTTTAGGTTTTCTCCTGTAGTAACACTGGATCAATAAGAGATGATCCTTACTGGACCTCTAGGAAGAACAGTTTAGAACTGATAGAGCTATCCAGTATAAATAAAGTTAGTTTAGTTTAGGTTCCCTCCTGTAGTAACACTGGATCAATAAGAGATGATTCTTACTGGACCTCTAGGAAGAACAGTTTAGAACTGATAGAGCTATCCAGTATAAATAAAGTTAGTTTAGTTTAGGTTTCCTCTTGTAGTAACACTGGATCAATAAGAGATGATCCTTACTGGACCTCTAGGAAGAACAGTTTGGAACTGATAGAGTTATCCAGTATAAATAAAGTTAGTTTAGTTTAGATTTCCTCCTGTAGTAACACTGGATCAATAAGAGATGATCCTTACTGGACCTCTAGGAAGAACAGTTTAGAACTGATAGAGTTATCCAGTATAAATAAAGTTTTTATTCCAGTATACCTGAACATCTTCCAGGGAAATACTCCCAATCATCAATATTTCATCTTCAACATTCTGATGAAAATCGTCAACATATTTCTCGACGGGTGCGTCCGCCATTTGCAATTTCAGTTCATCGATATATTCGTATTTCGCTTTCTGTTTCTCGCTGTCGAAGATATTCTGAGAATTCAGAAGATTAACTTTGTCCTCTTCCAAACTTTCCAAGAGAGCGTAAATATCAGGAAGGTTCTTTTCTCTTTCTGGACCTGAAAATAAAATACAACATGACATTCGAGAAAAATATGACCCCCCCCCCCACCACCACCACCACACACACCCACACACACCCACACACACCTTCATCATTATTCATTATACAAAAAGTTGTATACATTCACATTTTGATTAACAGTAATTCCATGACAAACACAACATGAAGTATTACCTGTAATGTCTTCTTCATCACCTAGCGTCCAGTCCTCGCTCTCCTCTGCTTCATTCTTCTTATACGCGGGATCCAGTGATCTGTACATAGCCCAGGGTAGTTCACTTTCATCATCGCTGACATCAAGTATTGAAGAATTTGCTTCCTTGCCTTTTTCTGATGTAACTTGGTTTTCATTAATGTCCACTGAAACAATAGATAAATAGTAGGTAGCTGGGCAATAGACTGACTTTATTTATACTGGATGGCTCTATCAGTTCTGAACTGTTCTTCCTAGAGGTCCAGTAAGGATCATCTCTTACTGATCCAGTGTTACTACAGGAGGAAACCTAAACTAAACTATTAAACTTTATATATACTGGATAGCTCTATCAGTTCTGAACTGTTCTTCCTAGAGGTCCAGTAAAGATATCTCTTATTGATCCAGTGTTACTACAGGAGGAAACCTAAACTAAACTAACTTTATTTATACTGGATAGCTCTATCAGTTCTGAACTGTTCTTCCTAGAGGTCCAGTAAGGATCATCTCTTATTGATCCAGTATTACTAAAGGAGAAACACGGAGTACTTGCAAAGAAAACCTGTGGTGTTTGGTAGAGTCAAAGAGATTCTTCTCACATGGAACTGAGGCGAATTTATAATCAGACAACTGCATATTAAATGATTCAAACTGCAGAGGCACTGCCACAAATACTTTGCTCTATAGCACAATATGGAAAGTAGCTAACAATGCCTTACCAAGCTGTGTGGCCTCTTGTATCAGGGCCGAGTCCTCCGAAGTCAATTCTGACTCAGATGGGACATTAGTGCTATGTTGAGACTTGTTGTCCCCTGCTATCACCACCACGTCTGTAAGTGGTTCCTCTGTATCCTCTGGGGTAGTTTCCGTGTCCGTTTGAAACCCTGCATTGGAAACACCCTGTTCTGTTTGTTGTTGCAAGCCTTCCTGATTTTCGATGTCTGTTAACGACGACATTGTGCCCTCAGGCAGTTCAGATGTCGTCGTATCCATGTTTGTTTCAACTACAGTAGACGTATTATCGCCTGGTGTATTTGTCATTGTAGTACTGGTATCGGCCAGGCTCGCTCCCGCTTCTAAAGACTGCATCGGAATCTCCGTGAGTTCTGAGTCTTCTCTTAACGGTTCCATGAACTACGAAGAAAGATCGCATGTGTGATGAGATAAATGTCTGGTTTACAGCCAATTCAAAAAAGATTGTCCTCTGCAAACCTTAAACTCTAAGCGCGCAAAGCTTAATGGGAGCACAAGTTTCAAGCTTTAGTAGTTGAATCTTGCAGCTATTTGTGAATGAATTGTTCTGTAAGGAGATATTTACCATGTTTCTAAGAAATGGGCCCCATATATGATTTCTACACTGATTAAATGATGCTCCCATTATGCTTTGCACGCTTAGAGTTTAAGGTTTGCAAAGGACAACCTTTTCTGAATTAGCTGTGTATAAGAAACAGATCGATCGTCAAAAAGCAACATTCGTCTGACGGATCATCTGTCTTAGGCTAGGTTTATACTGTACCGAGTAGCGACGTGAAAAAACACCCATCCGTACCTTTCAGTAACGGCTAGTTTCAGAGGAATTATTGCAACGGAGAGATGTTGTTTCGCTCAGCTTCTGAAAGTCGGATAAGTGTTTTTTCTCGCCGCTACAGAAAGATATCCGGTACAGTAGAAACGTAGCCTCAGTGCAACACAAAAGGACGGATAAAAAATAGTCTAATAATTTGTCTCAAACGGTCGGACCAGCGTTGGTAGCGAGTCGACGATAACAAGACAACTGCCCATTGATAAGCTGACAAAGGATCTTCGGTGCAGTTTAATTAACATGACAGTTTTTAAAATTTTTTTAGGCAGTTCAGACTTCAGTGTATTTAAAAATTTAATTGAATCACTGATTATGCAAAACGAGCCGTGGTTGCTGTAGTGCAACAATCGGTGTAAAGGCAATTTTCCATTGCAGTCGCTTTGCTCGCGCGGGCGGAGCGACCAGTTTTACTGAATCACGTGAAGAATCAGTCGCCGGGGCACGCCAAGAAATTTGAATGTAGTTCTACTTTCATGGCGTGTCCGCGAGCATTCAGGCGGACAAAAAAATGCACAGGTTAGGTATGCAACTACAGAGAAAGTTGAGTAATGTTCGCTCCACCCGCGCGGGCAAAGCGACTGCAATGGAAAATGGCCTTAACGGTTAGAACAGAGCTATGAAATGCATGTCTGGAGCACTAACATAAAACTGTTGTAAGCGGTTGTGTGAATGTCCGTTATAGAAAGGCCTGGTCATTGACTGATATAACTTCATATTTTTCTAATAATTTGCCGTGTTTATACATAGAAGAATCATCCCAACCTCGTCCCCAGGATCTTAACGAGGTTGGAATCATCCGTCAAAACCCATCAGGCATCATCTCTCTGACAGATCTTAATACTGTGAACCCAAGACTATCCTGATGAACGAGCTAGAATAGCGTGATCTATACTGGCAATGCAGGTTCTGGGGATAAATGATGTTTGATATGTTCATGATAATTTGTATGACGGGTCATGAGATGAACTAGCAAAACACAGGATGAACTATCCAGAAGAACTAGCAAGAATAACGTGATCTTTACTGGCGAAGGCTCTGGGAATAAATCATGTCTGATAGTTTGTCTATACTGTCGAACTTTAGTCTTATATACATAGACTGACCATTCGTGAAGACAAACTACGCAAGTGCATCTGTTTATAAACAAACTAATTGACAGTTCATCTTGCCGGGACTGAGATACCACGGCAACCACGGCTTGTTTTGCATAATTTTTAAAATACACTGAAGTCTGAACTGCCTAAAAAATATTTTAAAAGCTGTCATGTTAATTAAACTGAAACCGAAGATCCTTTGTCAGTTTATCAATAGCCCAAATAACCACTTGATGAAACTAATTTCAAACACAAACCATGGCAGCTCTTTGAGGAATCAGACTACCAAAACACTACTCACTAGATCGCCAAGTTTTATAGATATCTTTTACAGGTAGTTCACACACAAACCACAACAGCTTATTGCAGAATACTTCCTACACTGGACCACCACGTTTGTGACATCTTTTTCAGGTAGTTCAGACACAAACCACGGCATCTTATTGAATATTGCAGAATACTACCTATCTATACACTAGCTGGACGACTACGTTCGGGTAGTTCAGACACAAACCACGGCAGCTTTTTGACTAGGAATATTATATACCCAAGCATGAGATATCACTTTCTTAATACCCTAAACTTCGTAATTACTTTTAATGTATATAAAATTTAAACTCAAAGATAAACTCTTGCACACAAACCTGAACGCGTTTAGGCTTTTTTCCTCGCTTTAACCGAATCATTGCGATATATTTGTCCTCACGCTTGAAACAACGAACTTTAATTTATAAACGGTACATATTATAACACGTCAAGCCACGTATAGTTTTCAAATCACATTAAAAATTGCGATTATCCATTCACTTTTCCGGCATTTAAAAGCATTTAGTTCCTTTCAAAATCTTTGCCTTTCCAAGAAGGACATAGTTTACGACATTTCCTGAGTCGAGGTTAAACAGCAGGAACTCGTTCAGTATTTGAACGATTTTTCAAAATTGCGGTGTCTTAATAATATAAACTGATGCAAGCAGGTGGACAGCAACGTAGATAATAAAGAGGATTTAATGTGAAAATTTCTTGGCGATGTTTTTTGTTTACATATATCAAACCGACGGCACCTGTAATCTGCATAGTTTACGAATATTTTACAGGAAAAGAAGACATTATTTATCTGCTGTTTTGGTTCAGGTTTCAAAAACGTGACAATTAGGTTATCGCTTATATCGACAACCTCTCTAAGAAGAAAGTGAAAAAGATTAAATTTCGAGCGAAGGACCTATGTCGATTGTGGAAGTGTCTTTTTCAGGTAGTTCAAACACAAACCACGACAGCTTATGGTAGCAATATTACTTCCTAGCAATTTAGTAACAGTATTATATTATTTTGAACGTGGGAGCCAATGACAATGTCATAGACACATGTTAGGAGGGGGTCCAGTGTAGGAAATATTCTTCAATAACTTGTTATAATTGGTATCTGAACTATAATACTCTTTAGGTAGATTCTCGCTAGTCTAAACTTTAAACATCTTGAATATTGCCATTACGCCCACTGCTTATCTTAAATACATTCGTTAGTAGTAAAGCTGGCTCCTTGTAGCCCCGGTGACATAATATTATTCAATTGCTGTTCAAATAGTAATGCTGTATTCAATTGCTGTGGTTTGTGTCTCAACTGCGTGGAAATAATGAAAACGTTTCAACGCTTCAAGCGAGATCCTTTGTTAGAAAGTTGGCGAAGTTTTTTCGATCAAATCTTAACAAACGTTGAAGTGTTTTCAATTTTTTCAGGTAGTTCAGATACCATACAGACAACTTATTGTAAAACACTAACACAGTGTTAGACCAGTTCTCACGTTTGAGATTCTGGTCAATGAGAACATTTAACAGTTTGAAGTTTAGACTAGCGAGAATCTACCACAAAGGACGTGTATTTCAAGACCACTACCTACACTGAGAACCAACAGTTTGAAGTTTAGATTAGCAAGAATCTACCACAAAGGACGTGTATTTCAAGACCACTACCTACACTGAGAACCAACAGTTTGAAGTTTAGATTAGCAAGAATCTACCACAAAGGATGTGTATTTCAAGACCACTACCTACACTGAGAACCAACAGTTTGAAGTTTAGATTAGCAAGAATCTACCACAAAGGATGTGTATTTCAAGACCACTACCTACACTGAGAACCAACAGTTTGAAGTTTAGATTAGCAAGAATCTACCACAAAGGATGTGTATTTCAAGACCACTACCTACACTGAGAACCAACAGTTTGAAGTTTAGATTAGCAAGAATCTACCACAAAGGATGTGTATTTCAAGACCACTACCTACACTGAGAACCAACAGTTTGAAGTTTAGATTAGCAAGAATCTACCACAAAGGATGTGTATTTCAAGACCACTACCTACACTGAGAACCAACAGTTTGAAGTTTAGATTAGCAAGAATCTACCACAAAGGATGTGTATTTCAAGACCACTACCTACACTGAGAACCAACAGTTTGAAGTTTAGATTAGCAAGAATCTACCACAAAGGATGTGTATTTCAAGACCACTACCTACACTGAGAACCAACAGTTTGAAGTTTAGATTAGCAAGAATCTACCACAAAGGATGTGTATTTCAAGACCACTACCTACACTGAGAACCAACAGTTTGAAGTTTAGATTAGCAAGAATCTACCACAAAGGATGTGTATTTCAAGACCACTATCTACACTGAGAACCAACAGTTTGAAGTTCAGACTAGCAAGAATCTGCCACAAAGGCCTTGTATTTCAATACCACTACCCACACTAAGAACCAACAGTTTGAAGTTTAGACTAGTGAGAATCTGCCACAAAGGACGTGTATTTCAAGACCACTATCTACACTGAGAACCAACAGTTTGAAGTTTAGATTAGCAAGAATCTGCCACAAGGAAATGTATTTCAAGACTACTATACCTACACTGAGAACCAACAGTTTGAAGTTTAGATTAGTGAGAATCTACCACAAGGAAATGTATTTCAAGACTACTATACCTACACTGAGAACCAACAGTTTGAAGTTTAGATTAGTGAGAATCTGCCACAAGGAAATGTATTTCAAGACTACTATACCTACACTGAGAACCAACAGTTTGAAGTTTAGACTAGTGAGAATCTACCATAAAGGACCTGTTTTGTATCATTGTTGAATTTATGTCAACTTAGTGAAGGCATGCAAATATTTGCAATTATGTAATAATGAAAGCTTCATTGCGGAGCAATTAACACAAAATAATTTGGATCAAATCATGAATGCCCAACACTTCCCTGACAGTTGACTTGTAAACAGGGGCGAAACTAGCCCCTTTTAATTAGGGGGGTGTCTGGCAGAATTGCCCTGCCAAAACCAGTGATGCCCTGCCATGGGCGTACCGACTAGTACCAAAAAAATTTTTCCGGAAAAATTATTTTGGCGACCCCCCCCCCCCAGTCGCCAAAAAAATTTCGGTCTGTGTACCTTTTTGGGGGTCAAAAAAATTTTCAGGACAACCTATATTTTTCGGAACATAACACAAATTTTCGAAAAATCACACAATTTGCGAAAAAATTGACTTAATTTTAGATAAAATTGACTGAATTTGTCCCACTTTTTTTTTTCAAACCAAAATTGCCCGACTGTTGATCGAATATTGCCCCCGCCCGGTACACCTATGTGCTATCATTTATTTATAAGAGACCTTTGATTGCCCTGCCAATCGGGATGATTCGTATTTTGGGGGGGTGCAACACCCCCCCATACCCCCCCTCAAGTTTTGCCCCTGGAGCTACGTGGTCAGGTCGGTTCGAGTAAGTGATATTTCGGAACAGAATCTAGTTCCTTCGATACCAATGTAATCTTGTAATATATTTTTTTTGCATTGGGCTAGTATTCCAAAGGTCGTAGGTTCGATTCCCACCGTGGCCGGGCATATTTTTCAAGCTCGCCCGGTGTGGATATGCACTCAGAGTAACATCACAAACATATCTACTGTAGTTGTTGAAATTGGTAAAAGTGATCCGTGATGTTTTAATGTTTTGATGGATAATAAACGAGCTTATAGTGTTTTTAAAATGGTTTTAAATGCCCAAGAATTGCTAAAATACAGTAATTAATTATAATGTCAGTGCGAAATATGAGCGTATGCTCGCCTTGTATTTGGTTGAAAAGCATAGAACGACCACAGGTATAGTCTATTGTTGACATTAAGTATAACTGGAATCGTGTTTTTGGCTATTCAAGGCAATTGACATGGGCACATCCTGGAAATTTAGAAACACGCCCAAACTATAAAATGCTAGCTAAGACCCTGATTCATTAATACACTAAAATCTACATAATCCTTCAACAAACTTCTATTATGCCAGTCCTCAATGAGGAAAGACGGGTGACAAACTGATAGTATTCGAAAGCTATCAGGAGCCTGTCAAAGGTGTTTAACATTTTCTTAATGTTTGACTAAATTTCTTAGTATTCAGTCTGGATACAAGCCATTCACAGTTTGGTATCCAACACCAAATTTTTGGTATCCCATGGATATCGGGATACCGTAAATTTCAGACCCTGATGTATGTACTGTACATAGTGTCTAGCTCTAAAGATTAGGGCAAGCACATCAACCTGCATAATCGACAATCAATAGATCATTGTCATTATTATTTTCATTTTCTTTGGTGACTGACCTCATTAAACTTCTCTTCATTTTGTTGATTTACCCAGTTTCGTACAATGGCAAATGATCTGACAGTTGTCATACGTTTCCTAAAAAAAAATAACGTTCAATTTTTAAAGTGGAAGTCAAGTCCGCATGTAAACAAACGGTTTGTTTACATTTTGAACTGTTGTATTTTTTTTAAAATATGATGTACTGTCTGAATATCTAACACCATTTTGGTTCACTGTGCTTCTCATTAAGTCTCATTGCGCCCCCATGCGCCCTGGAATTGGGAACGGGGTAAGTCTCATTGCGCCCTCATGCGCCCTGGATGACACGTCAACTTCCGGGCACGATTGTCTAGCGCGTGTTTATCGGGTTGCCTAGCAACGGTCACGAGTATAAAGTGCAAAATTCGGGCTTTCAAACGATACATCATGCGAGAAAATTGATCAAAAGGTTGCGAAGATTTTCGATTTTAAAACTCTATTTTTTTGCAAAACCTGTGACAACCGCAAAGTGTCACAAGATAGGACTTTGCAGCAAGTTTTAAGGATGAAAAAGAAGAGGTTTTTAAAGAGTTTTACATATAAAATATATTGTAAAACATAAGGGAGTGTGCATATGTTTCAAGTCAAGTTCTTGTCCAAATCAAGTCGCGCGATTTTCAGCCAGAAAAACAGCAATTTCTTTCAATCTAACGGAAAAGTGAAGTGGGAAATCGCAAGAAACATGAACACTAAATCCAAGTGAGTAGTTACGATTTTTTTGAGCGTGTTTTTGAATGAAAATACCTGGCATGTTTTCATGAAATACGATATAGCATTAAAGCAAGTTCAATCTAGTTTAAAACTAAGTTTTTAGAAGAACTTTTCGTGCATTTTATGGCTTGATTTCGACTGTTTTCGTGACCCTACTGTTGGTCGTCTTGCTCAAGTTGTTATTTTAGCCGAAGTACTTTCAGAAGACAGTAGGTTCAACTTGTCATGTGCGTATATACATTTTTGGCAAGAAAAATTTCGAGTAAAACCGCATTAAAACTAAGTAGAATACTCTACAATGAATACTATATCTGTTTCTATAAACTTTGTCTCGAAACGAGCTCTCATTTCAGAGATAATGTGGTTTAAAATCAGTGTATTGAATTATGCCGTTACTTGGCGCGTGCGAATTCTGAACCTTCATGACAGGGATTTGAAAAGCTTCTAAAATACACTTTATCGCTTCATATATCCCCATAAAATTTTTAAATCAATAAAGCACATCATAAAACTAATGTACGCTCATTTTCTAAGAAGTACTCATCGATTACCTGAAGGAAAAGTTTAAAATAGGTCAGGAGAGCAGTTTACAAAATGCCGTTCTCCTCTGAAATGGCTTCTTTTGCGGGAAGCCATTAAATTTATGTACTTTCCAAAATTGTAATTTAGTCGCTTTTTTGGTCTCATTGTTCACTTATTTATCATGGAATTACTTCGCTTGAGCTCTTTTAATAATATCTGCAAGATACTTTGCTATTTGGTGAAATAAAAGCTATATTTTTAGCAGTTATCTTTTGAAAACTGCATGCGCAACAAAGTGTCACCAATGTGTTTACTCTCGTCTGACAAACAACCAAAGATGAAATCCTTTATTTCACTCTTTTATAGCGATCTAAAATGCCTAAATATTAGATTATTCATTTTATTTGAGCATACATATTATATTTTTATACAATTGGTCCTTGAAAAGGACTTATTTCAAGCTAGAGTCAGATTTCAAACTAGAGTCAGATTTCAAAAGAAACCGCCTGTCTGACATTTTACAGCAACCTACATTGGCGCGCACGACGTTTTAGCCACAAATCCGTTGTTTTCTCAACAGAAACAAAAGGAATTTCAGTTAAAATTCTTACCTGATGAATATTCAAAAGTGTTTATCTCTTTTTGACGACTTTCAGTGCTCTTAATAGCGAAATAAAAAGCCTTTTGTTTTGTCACCGCACGCTGCGTTTGAAAATGCCGGCTGTCAAAGTCAGAATTGAAAACACCTCAAATATTTTAAAATTTTCTCACCTTTTTCATCCTTTGTTTATATTTTAATTAGTAATTTTTGTACTTCGTGTTTTTCCAAACATATTTGAGCTATTTAAAAACTTCAAAGAGGTACAAACACTGTATTTTTGGGTTACAGAGTTTTTGGACTTGAACAACAAGTTCTGAAGTTCAAGTTCTCCATTGTAAACTAGATGTCCTGAGTGTGCCTGAGCTATGCCCAAGCAAATTTTTATAGCGTTTCATTATTTTGTAATTTATACCCTACAAGATGAAAACTAATTTGAAAATAAATGTGTACCAATCCAGGAATCAAAAAATATTTCTCCATTTATGTTGGATTATTGAATTATTGCCCTTCAGATGTTGGGTGTCATGAAGAAGCAAAATGTCAGAGACATAAACTTACACAAACCAAGAATTCTCACCCAAAAATCTAATGATATATTTAAGTGTGGGAGCTCATTTAAAATAGAATTGATTAATAATTTATCATTTTAACCCACTGCAAAATTTCAAGGTTTTTTATAACATTGATCTTGAGATATGGGTATTTTTGTAAAAGCAGTTGACAGAAGTTGACAGTAACTAAAATTCGCCATTTTCCTTGCAACTTGGGGAGTGCCAATGTTGCAACAGTCTGCAACTTAATGAGTTAATGAATATGAAATAGAGTTTATGTTCAGAAAAATTCGAAACATTCGAAATTTGGGCAATGTTTACATTAGAGGTCCTCACATTGTTATGAGCAGAACCGATGCGCAGAACGGACTTGACTTCCACTTTAAGGAATGTTTATATGGTGGTGAGCCAATCGGGTTACCCGACCTAGCTCGCTTTGCCAAGATCTAACATTGTTATGTAATTTATACTAATATTTATCTTGCGTGCATTATGAGTGTAAACTGTAAAGGCCCATTTCCACTCAGGAAAACTTTCCACAGAAAGAAAATTTGTAAAATGTGATTGGCCGACACAAATTTTTTTGAAAATTTTCAACTTTTAATTTTCAACATTCAACAATATTTTTGGCAAATTTTCTGTCCGGAAAATGTTTCTCTAGTGGAAATGGGCCTTTAGGTTTGATTCTGAACTGGAATCAGAGGGTCAAATGCCAAGTGCCACATGTTCAATATTTAATATTAACCAGAAAACTTGAATCATCTCAAGTTAAGTTAGTTAACTGTTAATTTTATGCGAAAATATCCGTATAGGTACAGTATAGGATGTAACTTTAGCTAGTTGCATCCTCCTGGAAACATACAAAGCCGTCAATTCTTTGCTATCTACACTGGAACCCAACAGTCAACAGTCAACACTCAACACGTACAAAATATTCTGACCATTCTCACAACTCACAAGTCGCAGATATTTTGATTGGCTTTAAAGACTTTAAATCCACACGTCTTGTGCATTTGGACAAATTTTAGCTCATGATTAAAATATACTGTATACATACGTTGGTCGACGCCTTTCCAAGTCTCCAATGAACACTTGTCGTCCACTACGAGATAAAACATTTTGTTCATACTCCTCTTGGGCCGCCATCTTGTAAATTGAACAACAACATGAACTTTCCCGCCAAAAAATTTCTTCGGTGACACTTCCACTTTAACACAATTTCTAGGAAATTTTCCTATACAAAAGCTCCGTTGCCGTTGTATGGTTGTCGAAGTACCTACATTAGTAAAACAGATTGCTTGCGAGAAAACTCGGAAATCAACGCCCACATCAACTGTTGCAGTGTTGCGAACATTTTCAGCACATCAAATCCCTTATGGAACTTTCACCTGACTGAACTAACCCTATAAACACTAATTTAACTGAACTAATATTTAGAAACTGTAAAATAATTGATAGGTCAGACCCTCTGGGTAGACCATTGGTCTCTGTTGTTATTTAAGGAGACTCGAAGACTGACGAAAACCTGATCTCAACCACAAAGCTTCCAAAGAACTTCTCATATTTCATTGACATTAATTAAGCTCCGCCTTTCTTGGCTTTATAATAGCTGCATCTGTAATTTTACACTATTACGTATTAATCCTGATTCCTGAGGATGACTACAAACTAGTCGAAAGTTCGACTAAAAATAAAATGTTATTCGGAGTTTATACTGTTATTTTGTATTTCAATTCCTATATGATATATCTACATCCGTTCGGAAACAATTGGGGGGGCTGGGGTTGTGAGCCCGTCTGAGCCACAAACTAGTGAGCCTGCAGGGCCAAATGCCGCATGTTAAAATATGCCTTGAAGCTTCGTGAAATGGGAAGGGAACACAGACCCTCCCCCGTGGGAGACCCTCACCGCAAATAGTGATTTTTTTTCGTGGTCATGAATAGTACTTAAAATACTCATTAAAAATTCATAAACCTTGTGGCAAATCATGTCACCCATAATATGTCACGTGGAGTGACTTTATGTCTGATAAAACTCATCTTTATTAGTATTCTTTATATAATTCTTCATCCTAATTAGTTTGATTATATAATTCTTCATCCTAATTAGTATTCTTTTGTAGTCGTATTTTAAGCTACTCAAAACACTCGAACTCGCGTTTTATGATAAAACACTCCTTCTCGTGTTTTAAATAGTACATATACACTATAGATAAATAGAGTATATTACACGGCGTCGCGAAGATATGACTTTTATCTTCGAGTGGTGAAAACAATATTTTACGAACGAGCGCAGCGAGTGAGTAAAATATTGTTTTTAACACGAGAAGATAAAGATCATATGTCTTCAAGCCACCGTGTAATTTCACGCTCAAAAGCAAATTGGAAAAAGTCACGAGACCGGTATCTTCACTAGTGAAGATATGGAAAATATCTCGTTGTGTATATTTCAGTATCTCACTCTCTATAGACTACCAGAGCTCTACTACTGTATATAATAAATATAAATATCTAGATAAAGTCCAAGCTGCATTTTTGATTTATTGATACCTTGATATAATTTTACAAAAGCTAAAGGCCCAAAAACAATATAAGGTGGCTCAGGAATAATGAAGAACAATTTAAACTTACAATCTGAGCTTTATTTTGTTGCACTTTTTTGCGATTTTTGCAGTTGCGAGGCCGAATATTTCGAGAGACTTTATTTTCGTGATTTTGCATGATGGGCGAAAATAGAATAATGGCATTAAATTTTGCGAAAGCTTTCCGTGAGCAATTTTTTATTTTCTATAAAAATCTGAACTACTGTAGTATGTCCAGGGCCTTTTTTAAGGATTTTCCCGTGGGGGGGGGGGGCATTTTTTGAAAAGGGACTTTTCTGTGAGATAATATATTAGAGGGGGATAGCAATGGCTGAAGGCTACGTGTGTGGCCAATATACCACGCATGAATGGGGATGGTCTGGGGGAGTACTCCCCCAGAAAATTTTTGAAATTTGAATCCCGGAAATGTAATTTCCTGCATTCTGAGCATCCAAATTTGCTCCAAAATTTATGCTAACTATACTTGTATTTGAAATAAATAAAGGAAAAAACGCACAAAAAGTTAAAAAAATTAACCATCATTTATCGTTACTTATTAGAGGAGGATGGCAATGGTCAGGTGTGTGGGGGTGTACTCCCCCAGAAAATTTTTGAAATTTGAAGCACGAAAATACATTTCCTGCATTCTGAGCATCCAAATTTGCTCTAAAATTTACGCTAACTATACTTGTATTTGAAATAAAAGATGGAAAAAATGCACAAAAAGTGAAAAAGAATATTAACTGTAATTTATCATTACTTATTAGAGGGATAATCCCCAGAAAATGTTTGAAATTTGAAACCCGGAAATGCTATTTCCTGCATTCTGAGCATCCAAAAAATAAAAAATTATTAACAATAATTTATCATTACTTAGTGGTAGAAAAAAGTAACAATTTAAATCGATTTTGTTAAACAAGGACAAAGGATAAAGCCTAAAACTTACTTTCCGTTTATGTATTTGTTAATCTTCGCTGGTTTGTTTCTATAATTTTAGGGAAAAGGGACTTTTCCTGGGGGGGCAAAATGTGATTTCGTGGGGGGGGGGCACAAGGGGGGACTGGGGGGCATTTGCCCCCCCAGCTTGTATGTTAAAAAAGGCCCTGAGTATGTCTTTATTCCTCAATTTACTCATCTTTATTGCTGCATGGTATTAAACCAGACAATTGCAAAATGCAAACTGTAGCTAAATACTAAGACTATTATAATATTATTAAATTTAGCGATTTTTTTACAATCGCGAAATTAAGATCGCGCAAAATTAAGTACGAAGGTATCCAATATTACTGTAAGACGGCTTTTTGCCCTTGTCAACCTGTTTACTAACAATGAATATATTCAAATTACAAGTTAAAGTCAAATGTAAAGTAAACCACAATACTGGATAACCATACCAACGATAATCAAGATTAAAAACTGGTTGGTTTTGTTTCCTGTGTTACAATCTGCTGGTGACGGATCCCCCCTTTGAAGAAGCACATTCAATAATGAAGAATACCGACTACTAGAGACGGATCCCCCCTTCGAAGAAGCACATTCAATACTGAGGTTATCTAACAATGCTTTTGCTTCATCCTTCCAGTATTCGCCAAGATTCTCCTCGATGAGTCCATAATACTTGTTTCTTTTCTCGTTCAGCTGCACGGAGTCTGTACAGGCTGGGTGTGGAACAATACAGTTTTCCCGTCCATCGCATTTTTTATACTCGCCAGAGAAAGCGTACTTGCAAAACGACTTTTTGAATGTCTTTATGCCATCTTTTATCTTGAGGATTTCTTTTGTTTTATTTTTGATAAATGACGGTAGCGCGTCATCCGGTGCAGTATATCCTTTCGCACGAAGTTTCCAATAGCGAAATATTTTCCAACTGTCGCGATTGTACCAATTCTCCCATTGATCAGGCGGAACAGGAATTCTGATCTTCTTGTTACACGTATCCACTACACCCGATCCAGGAAGGTCAATCACGACGCCTCTGTTGTTTGTGTCGTCTTCGTAGTACCCGAGTGAATTCGTGGTGTATTCCAAGTTGGTCAGCTTATCAATGAAAGTTTTTTTCCAATTGGCCAAATCAATTTCTTCTCCGTCTGCTTCAGTTTGATCACCGATATGCACATTTTTAACGTCGCCTTCCTGTGTGGAGCTTTGCAATATTTTGAATCCCAATTTTCCTTGCAAATACGCACGACTTTGTTCACCCCGCACGGTGTATCAGCATCAATATCCAGAACTTGACCGCCAAGAAATTGATCACGAACAGCCCCACCAAATGGTAAGCATATACATCCATTCACCTTCAATTTGTCAAATACATCTCTGATTGTCGTGTTTCCAAGTCCCGGTACACGGGCCATTAAAGCCTTGTTCATACCTTAATTTAATTTTAATTTCATTTATTTAACTTATAAGTTAAAGTATTATGAGACGAAATTTCACGGTAAAGAAAATTAAAATTGACCAAATAAGACATTTAATAACTACTATTTTCACCTACTTCGTTCTTGAGATCATATAGTCAACAGAATAATTATACACCCTTTTCATAAATGGCTGCCGATTAAAAATTCTTTTATGTGCATATACAATTTATAACTAGCCTCGTACTCATGTTAAGATTTTAAAGGAATTTCTACCCAGAAACGAGGCTAGTTGGGCCAATTTATATGCACATAAAAGAATTTTTAATCAGCAGCCATTTATGTAAAGGGTGTATAGGTTAGAAAACTTGATGCAGACCTAATAGACCTTATTATCTCTGAATAGGTCGGTTTATCGTCATGTGTGTATTCTATTTAAGCAATAGAGCAACCAATATCTATGTTTTCATTTAACCATTGTGTAATAATATCACGACTCGACTGCTATATTGGTTGCCGGGTTGGGCGAAAAGAACAATACACACGTGAGGATGAACCGAAATTACGGTTGCCATTGAGTATTAATTTAAAAAAACAAAAAAACAATATAGACACTCCGAAAATAGTTCACATTTTATTCAACGTTTCGACTAGGTTTCAGTCATGCATCATCAGGAATGACGCTATTGAAAAATACTGAGATATATATTTACAAGTTAAGCGGATCAAATTACGCGCTAATTAAAGATCACAAGTTCCTTAGAGGGCTAAGTTCCGGTTTTTGGCGATGTATATGTAAAGACTTCTTATATAACAATAATGACCAATGTCTAGATTTATCTAAAATAATACAGTTTTGGTATATGATGGCTTCTGTGGTATGTGGATCAAACTGATCTATAGTAGTGTGTTACTGTTAGGTAGGTTAAGTAGGGTCTGGAAGTGTTGAAAATGTTCACATGACATAATATGTTTGTGAACTTCTGTTTGTTGGAGGATGAACCGACCGACAAAAACATAGATAATGAGGTCTATTATGTCTGCATCGATTTTCCTACACTTCTTATTCTATTGACTATGTTGTTGAAATATTTAACATTTTTTGATGCAAAATGACTTCCTGGAAAAACGTCAAAATCTTGGGATATCGTACATCGAAATCATAAAACCGTGCATATATGTGTTATGCCAACATATACCACAAGTATATATGATGTCGACAAATTTGAATCAATTATATATATATATATATATAGTCATGAAAAGGCGTTTACCTTGCGTAACGGTGTTTGACACAAATGTTGCAGCAGGCGAACGATCCCATGGTTTAGGAGTTGCATCGTAAGATATCGTATTTGGATCAATCTTTATATAATTAGAACACGCGCTGGTACTTCGTTTTGTAAGGGACGCATCGCTTTCGATGCTCTTTTCCACTGCAATTTTCAATCTTAAGGATGTAACCATACAGTAGACTACAAAAGCAAAGAAAAAACACACAAATTGGAAATTCCATGTATACACATACTGCGAAAAATCCTGAAGTATTGTTTTTTTAAAAAACACGACAAGAATAATGCACCACCATGCAGTAATTTAAAATATAGATTAAATTAAATTACACAAATTTATGGGCAAGTTTGAGAATTTCTTAACTGCAGGTGTATAATATATATATATATATATATATATATATATATATATATATATATATATATATATATATATATATATATATATATATATATATATATATATATATATATATACAAACCGGACGCGATTCGGCAACGCGACGCGAATTTACAATTTTCAATGACATTTAACTTTACCATTTTTCAATGTTTTTCAAAAATTCGGAACAACTTAAGCAATTTTACCTATTTGGTCTGTATAGCTTGTAAAATTTTTATCCGTTGACGGTTTTACTTGGTTTTAAAAACTGAAAATTCGCGTCGCGTTGTCGAATCGCGTTCGGTCTGTGTGGGCCTTTAAGGCATGATTCCACAGAACGCCAGACGAGACGCCAGATTATTTATCTGGCGTTTAAACACTGTTAAGGCCTGATTCCGAAATTTTTCGCGAGAAATTGTGTCTGCGAAATATGGATGCTTGCGCATGTGCAATTCTTTTCAATTTGGCCACTTTATTCGCTTTCACAGTGAGCAACGGACTGAGCCCACGAGCCCTTTTTAAATGAAATATCGTCCATGCGAAGTAAAGATAAATTAGGCAAATTCAATAGAATCACTCATGCATGTGCAGTCATGCATATATTTCGCAGATACGATTTTGCGCGAAGAATTTCGCCGTCGTGGAATCAGGCCTTAAAGCCGGTAGTTCCATGCACTTGCGAATTCTTTCGCGCGAAGCGAATTTTTCATTTGTCATTGGCCTCTGAACTGGAACCATCTGGAACTAATTGGATAAAGACAAAAGAAAAATTCGCTTCGCGCGAAAGAATTCGCAAGTGGAAAACCGGCATAAGAAGAAACTGTCTTTTACTCACTGGCGAAGCGAAATTTTTTCTCGCGAAGCCTATAGTAATCATCTTTACTGCGCATTCTACTTTTACGATTTCATTTCGTGCGAAATGTTTCGCATTTCGCCGAGAAAAAGCCGTCGTGGAATCGGACCTTAATATAAGTTTAATAGTATATGTCTGGTTTCTTTATCAAATCCATTTTTTGTTTCGAAAGGCAAATACAAAAACAAATATTAAAAAGAGACAAAATGAGATACACGATATGCGATTTTCAACGGTTATAAATTGGCCATATAATATATCTAATATATCTGTCAGATTAAAACGTGCAAATGTCAGTTTCTTATACCTTGCAGAAGGACTAGAATGGCCAGGTTGCGTCCTGCGTAGTGCATTGCTGACATGATTGCAAATGCAACGTCTCTTCACCCTTGCTTTGACTATAGAAAGAATACAACGATGTCTGAGAAAATTGAACTGACGTGAATAAATTTCTAACTGCAAAAAATAAAGTTTGTCAATTAAATAGAGTAGTAGTACACATAATGCCGTGGTACCCGCTGCAAAGAAGCGTTTGATAATGCGAATACACAATTTGATTGGCTGTCATTGGCTGACGGTTTTTTGACAGCCAACGAGATTGCAACATCGTTTATTCGTATTAAGAAACGCCTTTGTATAGCGCGCGGGTACCTGCAGGCCTATAGCATCCCATCAACAAATTAAGCAATTTGCCGAATTCGTATTCTTTTCGTTCAGGAACTTTATTTTTTGCAAAAGGGTTCTGAATGGGGTAAAATAGGAACTGGGATTTGCCTATTTTTTGCACTGGGAGAATGGGATTTGAATTACTGGGAATAACAGACATAAAAATGGGAATGGAAAGACCCATATACCACAATATAAAAAAAGAAAGTTGTAGTTGAACATTTACTGTCGTTCCAATTGAAGTGTTGCTCATGAAAATATTGATTCAATACATTACCTCGGGCTGACCAATTCATTTCATCAAGTTCCTCGAGATATTCATACACTTCCTATATAGTATAATTGTAAACTTCCTGTTGAATAGTTTGAATGCACCAATCACCTTTGTTGTTTGTGCAACTAACCAATCTTAAATAGAAAGGAAGTGACCAGAAATGATCAAATACTTGGAATTGGCTCTTTCACAGGAAGTGTATGAATATCTTGAGGAACTTGATCAAATGAATTGGTCAACCCGAGGTAATTTATTGAATCAATATTTGAGCAACACTTCAATTGGAACGACAGTAAGAATTTAAATAACTTCAAGGAATGGCTACAAATGTCCTGGAAGTTGCATTCTATCGTTTTCGGACAGTTTTTGCGAGTCAGTGATTTATACGAATAAATGCTATTGATTGCTTACGCACTTTTGCGCACGCTAGCTTGTTTAAAATTGCTCACGCTTGTAAATATAACGACATATCTTGGGTAGTTCCTCGGGTAGAGGAGAAGTGATCACGTGATCGGCTAGTTGTGTTGTTTGTGGCGTCAGATATAACCAAATCCCTATCTCTAAGCCTAATCCTTACCCTAACCCTCACCCTAACCCTAACCCTAACCTCAAAACTAATTGCTATAACTAACTGATGACGTAGTCTGTGATGCAAATTCTTCTACCCGAGGATGTACCCCATATCGGGTAAAACACTGCTGAAGATGAATCTGATTTAGATTCGAAATATACAGTTTTAATAAATTGTGTGTTAATATTATGCACTCCTTATTCGGAATAACTTTTGTTTTATTTTTGCTGAAATTATCAGCCGGAAAAGGATAGTGATTTATACCTATAGTAGTATAACAGAAAATGGCAGGTATATTATATACTGATTTTAAACCTTTTACTTCATCAAACTTGTTCTCTAAAAAGAGCAATTGAAAGTATAGATTCGCTTTTTATATATAGCCTCTTTTAAACTAGTTTAAATATAAGATTTTAAAGAATTAATACCAAAAGAGCACGATATATAAAATATGCAAAAACAGTTATTACGGCGAAATATATGTAGCTACTATTTAAAGCACGCGTAGGAGTGTTTTATCACATATAAAACACGACGCGTAGCGGAGTGTTTTATATGTGATAAAACACGACTACAAGTGTTTTAAATAGCTTAAAAAACGACTCATCTTATACGAGTTCATTGGCGAAGTAATTTTTAAGATAAACTTTGTCTAAACCGAGAAAATCAAAGCTAAAGTTTATGTAAATTAACGTGATTTTTTATCACATATAAAACCACGACACGCTTATGATTTTTCTTTGTGTTTTGAATTATTAATGAGTTTATTAAATATATATATATATATATATATATATATATATATATATATATATATATATATATATATATATATATATATATATATATATATATATATATATATAATGTTTTCAGCAATACTATAACAACAACATTGTAAAAAGCATTTGAATATTTTAGGGAAAAGTCGTTGTTACCTGACTTGCGTTTAAATTCGCCCGGTATAATAATTTGCACAGACCATGCTCGGTGCTCCAAATTAAAACTGGGTGAAAAATAATTAACGAGCCCGAGCAGGTTAGCTGTGCTGTAACATGCGCTATTCCATACTTGGAACGGAATGACTTAACTTCCGGTCAATCAGAAATTTTCTTAGCAGTTTCTTTGATCCTATTTAACTTGTTATTATATGTCTTAAATTGTTTTACCAAATCTGAATTCCAACTTAAGAAATGAGTCCTAAAAGCCATTGTTTGTTTTTTATTGATGTCAAAATACTATTTGTTATCCATGGCTTCCTTTGTTGCTTTATCTTTTTTTATTTTTTAGCCACCATTTTTATTTTTCAGCAAAATCACCAATGTTATACCTTACTTCCCAATGTTCCCATCCTCCCGACCTCCCCTGCATGCATAAACTAAAAGCTGGAATTGCCTATTTAGTCATCATCATGCAGGGTAAAACTAAATGCTAGATTAAAATACGAAAAGCTATATATAGTAAGAGCAGGTGTTATATATCTGTCAACACAATGAGTTTCCATTATTTTATACATTATTTCTTAAGACATGCAGGTATGCATATTTTCCTGATATTGTCCATATATACCCACTTCCCAGTAATTGTTTTTCTTATTTTTAGGCCAAATCAATGCCTGGATCAATCCGTGGTGATAATTGTATTGATATTGGCAGGTTAGTTTTAAAATTATTTAAGGCATTGACCCGACACACCTGCCTGTTTTTTGTCTTCAAACGTTTGACAACTCGTATATGTGGTTCGCAGTCTGATTACCATGAGCAAATTGTTTAAAAATAGTGCGCCTCAAACTGGTGTTCACATCCACCATGTTCCCTAACCTGCGATCAGGCCTATAAATAAATAAATAGACCTGATACAAATCTTAACAAAAGTCCATGTTTTTACAACCGTATTTCGGTTGTAAATCTGATTGGTTTAGGGACGGACCATTAGAAAAGTGATGGGGGGGGGGGCAAAACCAAAAAAAAAATTTATTCCCAGAAAAAAATTAAGAAAAAAAAAATCTTTCCAGGCATAGTGCAAAAAATCCTTGCTTAGAAGATAGGCCAAGTGGTGTACTGGAGGGAGGGCTCAGGGGGCTGAGCCCCCTTGTTGAAATTTCATGTCAAATCTTCCCCAAAGTCCAGGAAATGGCATTTCAGAGACTCTAAATTTAAAAATTTCCTCGGGCCTTCGGCCCTCGCTTCGGCTTGTTTTTAATAAGAATAACGTCAAATGTTTGTCCCAGAATTACTAGAATAAACCCCAACAAAATTTAGAATTTCCAAAATATCTTATTGTACCTCCCCTCCCCTCCCGCCAATTCAGGGCACTTTGGAGAGCCCCCCTTGTTAACATTCCAGGACTACACCACTAATACGCCTATAAATTTCACTTAAAGGGGCCCTACAGTCATTTTTTAGTCGAAAGCCAGCTTAAGTAGGGGACTCCACGGAGATTCGTTTGGCTGTATCTTACATGCAGTATCCATGAGTATGAGTACTTTTGCACACCAGAAAACGCATGCATACTGTGGTGCGCATGTCAAATAGCGACAATAACAAAAAAATGTAAACAATACTTACTTGACTAAAAAATTACTGTAGGGCCCCTTACTGTAGGTTCCAACCATCAAGCGAGAAAAAAAAAATATTTCTTCTATAGGTGTACAAAAAAAAATAATATTGCCTTCTAGAAAATCCCC
>CACRXK020002393.1:0-43838 GCA_902702795.2 Paramuricea clavata | reverse complement strand
AATAGAATAGAATAGAAACTTTATTTCACGAGGGAAAACGTATTAACCGTAAAAGTTATCTAACATACGGCCCTCGCACTATTTTGATATTTACAGGCATAAAAAGTATTAAGGATTACGACTATTTACATTTGAGAAAAAAATAATTAGTAATGAATACAATTACAATTTAGTAAATATTTACAATTTATACAAAATAGATCTTCGATATGGTTAGTAAGGGTAAGCTTGTTAAGAAAGATTTTACGAATTTTTTGTTTGGCGTTAGTATATGAAGAGCAAGATGGCGAAGCAGCAAGTTGCTTACAATCGCTATCTAAGCAATTAAAAAGAATGGAAGCACTGTACAGAAATGTTCGTTTACCAGAGTCAGTACGCGGGAAGGGGGGTTGAAGGTCATATGCGCAAGCTCTAGTCAGAGCCCGTTGTCGAATAGAAGATAAGAATTTAAACATTTGCTTAAATGAAGATGGAGCACTGGGATTTGTGAGAATGTTAATTAGTAAGAGAAGCTTCCTAAATTTAACAAGATCAAAAATTGGGATTATTCGAATCTGGGAAAAAAGAAGAACAGAAGGAGTAGAAAAGTCAGCGTCTAGAATAATACGTGCTGCACGCTTTTGCAGTCGAAGAATGCGAAGTAAAAGTGTTTTTGAGCAGTTTCCCCAAGTTACAGAGCAGTAGATAAGACTTGAATTAATACAGGAGTTATAGAAACGAAGAGCACAGTCCTTAGTTAAAAAGGGTTTAATCCTGCGTAATAAAGCAAGTCTACTATTGATTGTTGAACACAAGTTGTCAATATGCTTGGTCCAAATTAAAAACTCGTCAAGCGTTAAACCCAACACTTTTGCTTGCTTCACCTGTGCAAGTATGTTGCCATTAAGAGTAACTGATAGAGAACGGTCTGAAGTATTCTTAAGTTGTTGGGGAGAATGAATGAGCATGGTCTTGGTTTTCAATGTATTAGTCACCATTCGGTTTTGTTGAGTCCATGTTGAGAGATCTTGAGCAACAAGGTTAAGTTTCACATTTAAATCATGAATGGAAGAACCTTCTGTTAGAACGGTGGTGTCATCTGCAAACATTGTGGATTCTGAATGTGAAAGTTGAGAAGGGAGATCATTGATAAATAAGATAAAAAGAAGGGGGCCAAGAATACTTCCTTGAGGAACACCTATTTTAACAGGACGCATATCGGATAATGTGTTTTTGAAATAAGTGCGTTGATAACGATCACTAAGATATGACGTAAACCATTTCAATACTAATGGAGAACATCCGAACATTCTAAGTTTCAGAATTAGGATTTCATGATCAACAAGATCAAAAGCCTTTTTGAAATCAACAAGAAGAAGTCCATTTAATTTTTTGTTATCAATATTAGTTAAAATTTTATCAGTAAGATGAGTGACTGCTAATTCACATGAGCGAGATGTTCTAAACCCAAACTGATTTTCAACAAGAAGATTATACTCAGTTAGGAAGTGATAAAAAGAATTATGAACATGGCGTTCAAGTATCTTAGAGATAACGGCCAAAACTGAGATAGGGCGAAAGTTGGAACGGTCAAAAAGTGAACCCGATTTGAAAAGAGGTGAAACCTTTGCAATTTTCCACAAGTCAGGAAAACTAGCCGAATTAATACTGAGATTATATATCTTTGTCAGAGCAGGTGAAATAGCTGTTGCAGCTATTTTAAGAAAATATCCACCAATTCTATCTAAACCAGCGGCTTTAGTTTCAGGCAGATGATTGAGGCTGTTTCGAACAAAACTTTCAGATATTGGGGGGATAGTAAAGGTTGTATTTGGAGGAATTTTAGAAGAAAGAAAATTAGAAAGGTAGTCCCAATTTGAATTATTAGTGAAGCTGTTAAGCGAAACAGAGTTTCGTATGTTAGTAAAATGATCATTAAATGAATCGGCGATATCTTTAGGATTAGTCAATGTCTTACCATCAATAGTCAAATGGTTAGGAGAGTTAGAGTGATTGGAAGGAGCAAGATTACGAATTATTTTCCAGAGATTTTTTGGATTATCAAGATTAGCATTAATGGAATTAGTATAGAATGTACCTTTGTCTTTCCAGTGGGGTTTCGCATCCTGTCTTACTCTGACACGATCTCCTGGAATTAGTACTGAGAGTTTCTCTGCATGCTGATCATGATAGAGTTTTTGATTGTTTTTTTCCTGCTCTTTTATGTCTTTAACATTGGGTGGCGTTGCTGGATTTAGAGTTAATCCTGTGATAGGGAGATTGCTGCGTATTTTCCTACCCATTAGCAACTCTGCTGGTGTGAACCCATTAGCAAGAGGTGTATCCCTATATACAAGTAGTCCCATTTGATAATCTTCTTTGCTTTCAATCGATTTACTTATGATGTTTTTTACAGTTTGAACTGTCCGTTCTGCTAATCCGTTGGACTGGGGAAATCCTGGGCTACTAGTTATGTGATTAAAATCCCATTGTTTAGCAAATGAGGCAAACTCAGCACTGCTATAACAAGGTCCATTATCACTAAGGACCTCTTCGGGAATGCCTAATCGAGCAAATACTGTTTTCATGGCATTGATTACAGATTTACTTGACTGACTAGTCAATTCCTGCACCTCGGGGTAGTTGGAGTAGGCATCAACAATAACAATATAATGCTGATTGTTCAGCTCAAATAGGTCAGTTGCCACTTTTTGCCATGGTCGATTTGGAACTAGGTGTGGTTTAAGGGGTTCTACAGGATGTTGATGCTGGTGTTTTTGGCATGCTTCACATTGGTTCACCAATGTATCTATCTCATGGTTCATACCAGGCCAGAAAACAACTTGTCTAGCCCTTCTTTTACACTTTTCATGGCCCATATGACCTGCATGAATCTGGGATAAAACTTCTTTTCTTAATTTTAAGGGGATAATTATGCGTTTACCTTTGTAGATGAGTCCTTCATGAATACAGAGTTCATCTCTATAGTTCCAATATGCTTGGAGTTCACCTGAGCAAGCTTGACGTTCATCTGGCCATCCGGCTTGGATTACTTTGATTAGCTTTTGCATCGAAGTATCTTGCTCCATTTCATGCTTGATTTCTGTTTTCTTTCGGTCCGATACTAAAGTTGTAGCCATTATTCCCTCAACATGGACTTGTACATCAGCTTCTGTAATGCTGTAAACTTTAGCTTGGTTGGGTAATCTAGATAAAGTGTCAGCTGTGTAGTTCTCTTTACCTGGGACGTAAGTGAGGTGCAAGTCATATCTTTGTAATCTCAGGCGCAGTCTCTCAATACGAGGGGGGCAATCATTTAATGGTTTTGAAAATATGGCAACCAAGGGTTTATGGTCTGTGTTGATCTCTACTTGTTGTCCATAGATATATTGATGGAACCTTTCACAAGCTGTGGCTATTGCTAGTGTTTCCAACTCGATTACTGCGTAACGACTTTCTGCATCAGTTACTGCTCTTGAATGATATGCAACAGGTAACCAGTGTCCATCAGTTTGCTGCTCTAACACAGCACCCAGGCCACTTCGGCTAGCGTCCGTGGAAATTCTAATAGGTTGTTTTGGATTATACATAGCTAATACTGGTTCACTACACACTAGGTTTTTCAGTTCTTCAAATGCGTTGTCATGTTCATGATGCCATTCCCATCGATTCTTTTGTTCTAAAAGCTTTCTCAAAGGCTCGGTTTTAACTGAGAGATTAGGCAGGAATCTCGCCAGATAATTTACCATCCCCAAAAAACATTGTAGTTCCTTTCTGTTGGTTGGTTTTTCCATATTGTTTATTGCTTGTACCTTACGTTGATCTGGTTTAATTCCATCAACTGAGATTGTATCCCCCAAGAAAGTAAGCTCTTGAACTCGGATTTCACATTTCTCCATGCGTAGTTTTAGATTGTTTTGCCGTGCAACTTGTAAAACTTGGTGGAGGCGCTGATCATGTTCTTCCACATTGGATCCCCATATAATTATGTCATCCATTGATGTGTCAACTCCATCAACATGTTCAAACATTTGGTGAATTGTGCGGTGGTATATTTCTGGTGCACTGGAAATACCAAAAGGAAGACGTAAATAACGATATCTACCAAACTGTGTGTTGAACGTACACAGGTCTGAACTTTCATTGTCCAAGTTTAATTGCCAAAATCCACTTGAAGCATCAAGTTTGGAAAACACTGTAGCACCTGCAAATCTGGACATAACTTCTTCTCTGGTGGGGAGTTTATAGTGTTCTCTCATAATGGACTTATTTAAATTCTTCGGGTCCATACAGATTCTTAAAGCACCATTAGGTTTGTGCACAACAACCATTGAATTAACCCACTGTGTGGGTCGTTCAACTTTTTCAATAACTTTCATCCGTTCCATGCGGTCTAGTTCGTCTTTAACTTGTTGCTGAAGTGGAAAAGGTATTCGTCGACAGGCATCAATTCTTGGTATTGCATTTGGGGTCAACTGAATATGCACTTGACCAGGTAAGTCCCCAAGACCAGTAAATACATCCGCATAATCAGAAAATATTGGATCACCATTTGGTTGTTTGACTGTAGGTGTGTCTACATAGGACCTTGTGGTGGATTCAAAGATATTTTAAGGATTCGTTGTATAAGTCCCATTTTTTCACAGCTTTTTAATCCTAGTATTGGTGTGACATCTTGAGGGCTGATAATAAATTTTAGATAATAACTATGACTGTTGGCATGCACTCTTAAAATACACTCGCCTTTCGTAGGAATCTCACTGCCTTCATATGCAGTCAACTTGACTTTAGTTGGCAGTAACTTGGGTTGATCTTTCAAAGTTTTGAAATCGTTGAAGCTCAGGATGTTTACATCAGAACCAGTGTCCAGCTTTAGAGGAATAATAGTGTTATGCACTAGCAAGGGAGTGATCCATACATTTTGGGGGTCCTTAATATTTGTTGTTGATTTCACTGCATCCACAATAAAATCCTCGTCAGACATTACTGAAGTTTGTTGCTGCTCGACTGTTTCCACTTTGGTCTTAGGTTTTTCACTTCGACACATTTTCTGAAAATGATTAAATCTGCCGCAGTTATGACAGATTCTGCCATTCGCCGGGCAGGATCTTGATCCATGTGTATAACCACACCTGCTACAAGTAGATGGGGGGTCTCGTTTCTTGGTTTCAAATTTCGATTTGTCCATGCTGCTGCTTGGGTTGCCTCGCGTATTTCCGCGACTACTATTCACTTGATCAACGTTGTTGAGATCACATGTGTTTGACAACGATTTCATTCGAGCGGTGGCCGCTTCGTCTGCTCTACAAATATCAATGCATTTTTGCAGGTCAAGTTCACTTTCGCGTAAGAGTCTTGCCCGTACTTTGTCGCTTTGGATGCCTTCCACGATTTGATCTCGCAGTAAGTCGTCGGCTAACTGCCCGTAACTACATTTTCGTATTATCATTTTAAGATCTGTTAGGAAATGATCGAATGTTTCATCCACGTGTTGTTTTCGACTATGGAATACATGTCGCTCGTACGTAAGATTTTTCTTCGGCGTACAGTAAGCCTCGAACTTATGAATAAGAGGCTCAATCTTGTCGATTTCACTTTCTGTAAACGCAAAGGTATTATAAATTTCAATCGCTGTCTCTCCTGCTAAAGTTAAGAACATTGCACACTGAAGCTTTTCCGATTTCCTGTTCTTCTCCGTGGCGGCCATAAACAACTTGTATTGCTGGAGCCATTTTCTCCAGTTCTCCGCGACATTTCCTGTGAAACTGAGTGGTTTTGGTGCAGGTATCGACGATGCCATCGTAGGTTCGTTTAGTAAGGTTTAATTACTCCTAACACCATGTTAAGTTATTATTATTCCTTTAAGCTATAGTTCACACTAGTATGACTACAAGTAAAACATGCAAAACTCTCTCGTCCCTGTCCCACGAGGCTGCCCTCGTTTCCATGCAGTCCGTATTACGTCATATCATTACAATTGTGAGAGTTACTGACCTTACCCCCAAGTTTATTTTTACTTCCGGTGCCTTCCACCGGATATTGGATGGTGTCACATGACGTCAGACCGTTCAGAAGTGCGAAGGAAATTTAAAAAAACTTTCAAGTTGAAATAATAAAAATATTAATAATTTATCGTTGTTTTCTTTAATCATTTGATTATTACATCGGTAACATTTTGGCGATCCTGCCAGGACGCCACTCGGGTTCTTTCACGTCGAATTGTGGCGTTCAAGAGCGAAAATTTCTGATTTTGGAGGGAATTGACGATCTGATATGAGGCTTTTGATGTCCATTTTGGAAGAGGTAAACTTAAATCTAATGTAATTTGTCGCTTAACTGGAATAAAGACGTGATATTTCCATGGCTGTACGTTTGGGAAGAAAGTAAGTGTTGTTTTCTAACGATTTGAACGATTTCCGTGCTGTAAAAGAACATTTTAGACTGATATTTCGAACATTTTAGACTGATATTAAGCGTTTGTTGTTGTTGCGTGTATTAATTAATATTTAACAAAGTTCGAAGACGAAGTGTCATGGCCGAACAGTCAGAGATAGAAGAGCTTCAGTTGGCTCTAGAGTCCGAAATATTCGGACTGACTAAAGAATAACTTATTAAAGTTGCAAAACATGTTAATGTTAATATCGAACGACTTAGAAAACTTCAAATTTCGAAAAGAATACGAGAAAAATCGAGGCGGACATAAACAAAGCAGAGGATAAAAAGACTTTACTGGAAGAATTGAACAATGTAGTTGGTCTGGAACCACCACCGTTAGAGAATCCACAGGATAATACTACTGTAAATCAAGTTGAAAACAAGGGACAACAGGAAGAAGCTCAAGAAACTCAGCCTGAGCCTAAAGCAAAGAAGGCTGAAACTAAGGCTAGTGTGGACATAGCCAAAGCATTTAAACGTGACTTTAAAATTTTTGGAACCATCAGAGATGAAAGCCACAAAGATGGATTGTCCTTTGTCAGTCTTGGTCGACAAATTGACACTGGCATAGAATCTGGAAACAAGGAAACTGAAATAATTGAAGCAGTGATACGTGCAGTGAGCCCTAGTTTAAAATTGCGCTCACACCTAGAAATTATGAGTGAGTTGTCCTTGTCCCCTTTGAAGCAAATTTTAAGGGCACATTGCAAGGAAAAGTCTGCAACAGAAATTTACAAGGAACTTGCACAATTTGTGCCAAGGTCCCAAAGAATCTGCCCAAGATTTCCAGATTCGAGCTATGAATTTACGCCAACAAGTCATATTCTCATCACAAACAGTAGATATGTAAAGTATGAACCATCACTGGTTCAATCATTGTTCATTCATGTTGTCGAGACTGGGTTGCAACAAGAATCCATTCGAGCCAAATTACGCCACCTCCTTGAGAAACTAAGTGTCAATGATGAGGAACTGATGGACAGAGTCAATCTAGCTGTTTCGGTTGAGACAGAACGACAAAATAAAATGTAGTGTTGGGTAAAAAGAGTCTACATGTCAACCAGATTAATAATAGCCCAGACTCTGGCCAGGAAGCCCATAATCCAAAGATGAGAAAGAAAATCGGTAATCAAGAAAAGGAGGGCAAATCTAATAAGTTGGTCGAAGCCTTGGAAGCGGTACAGTCTGACCTAGCATCACTAAAGGAAGCTTTTAACAAGTCGCAGATATCCGGTAAAGATGCATCAAAACAAGATCCAGATCAGTGGAGCCAGTGCAAGAAAAAGAGTACTTTGTTTAAGAAATGTCAAGAGTCAGGTGAGGAAAAATGCATTCATTGTTACAAGCGTGGTTGGACAGAACATTTCGCTAGGGGGTGTAAAAAGCCCCAGGGAAACGAAAGGAGGCTACGCCCGGGGGACAGGGAGTAGCCAAACAAACTCATTTGTCCCATGCCTGTGCATTCTGTAAAGGAAAAGAGACTGATATACTGTTTAAACAATGAAGTAAATGCAAATTTTTCCAGTATTGTTCAAAACTGTGTCAAGAAAAACACTGGGGTGAACATAAAACCTTGTGCAAGGAACTATCACACTTAAATGAACAAAACATTATAAATAGAGAAGTTAATAAAGGAACATACGTATGTAATTTGTCGCCTAAAGAAGGCGCAACTGTAGCTCGGTTAGTTGGGAAAAAATACACGGTTAAATGTTTCCTGAATGGGGTGGAGTCAACCGCTCTTTGGGATACTGGAGCGCAGGTATCCATAGTTTATCATGATTGGGTTTTGAAGAACTTGCCTAAAGCTCAATTGCGTACTGTAGAGACCCTTCTTGGTGCGAGTCACCTAGATCTAAAAGCAGCCAATGGGACAACCCTACCATATGATGGATGGATGGATTGACATAGAGTTTAAATTGATGGGAACAAATCATGATTATGGGATTAAAGTACCTTTCTTGGTTGCAAAGAATGTATTGGACTTACCTATTATTGGGTATAATGTTATTGAAGGAGTCAGCCAAAATTCTACCTGTGACACAGAACAACCACGTTATCTAGATGCACTGTCATCAAGCATGATTGGGGTGGAACGGGATAGGGTCGAAGCCCTTGTAGAGTTCCTAAAGGCTGAGAGGCCAACTGTATGAAGTGATATTCCCTTCAAAATGAAACTGCGATTTTTGTTATGCAACATTGTATTTTGATACACTATTTTTCTATAACAAGGCTGTATTTTGGAACACTATATTATACAAGCATGCTTGTTTTCTGGAACACTGCAATCTGCAAGCTTGTATTTTGGAACGTTAAATTGTGTAAGATGGCATTATGGAACATTATATTATGCAATTTTGTATTATGGAACATTAAATTGTGAAAGTTTTTATATATTATGCAACATTCAATTGTGAAAGCTTTTAAATATTATGCAACATTCAATTGTGAAAGCTTGTATTATGCAAGCGTGTATTGTGAAACACGCGACGCGCGAGTCGAAACACGTGCTCGTTCGAACCGCGTGTTTATAACGGTCTTGAAATAAAAAATGGCTGATCAACAAACAAACAAACACTGGTCAGTCAAACTTTACACAAATTGTCAGCTTGTTGAGACAAGCAGAATCTTTGCTTTCAGGTGGTTCTAACATATTGATAACACAGTAGCTAATAATACAAATGCATCATTAAGGCCACCTAACAGTCCAACTGTGACAGAGAATTCGAATGTGGATAGTGTACCATCAGTAGCGACAACGTCGACAAGTTCTGATAGATCCATGGCGATCTTTCGCTCGCTTTTTTCAGTTACAATCATGGGTCATTTCGGAAAAATCCATCTCGTGCGTCTTCGGCTCCACCGCCAAAACGAAAACGAACACTTCTATGGTCCAATGTATGCCAGTGCTTGGCCTAATCAGGATGCCTCTCTCAAAAAGGGCACAGAGTAACCAGATGGTGGTAGATGTATTACAACCAAATCTTTATTGCTAGCTCCGCTACGAAGGATTTCGAAAGCCACCACAATTCTGAAATTTGGGAAAATATTCTTCGAGTTTGGCCACAAGAGCAGATGCACTACCATCTTTTTTAAAAACTTTTCTTCCTAACCTAGCAAGCTGAAGGTCACATTTTTGTCCTTGAGTTAGTTGATAGTTTTGATGGCGATCAGCCAAACAAAAGAATTCATGGGTCCACGTATCTTTGGGTACAAACTGAGAAAGTGTTCGTTTTCGTTTTGGCGGTGGACCTGAAGACGCACGAGATGAATTTTGCCGAAATGATCCACGATTGTAACTGAAAGAACGCGAGCGAAAGATCGCCAAGGATCTATTAGAACTTGTCGACGTTGTCGCTACTGATGGCACATTATCCACATTCGAATTCTCTGTCACGATTGAACTGTTAGGTGGCCTTAATGATGCATTTGTATTATTAGCTACTGTGTTATCACTATATTAGAACCACCTGAAAGCAAAGATTCCTCTTGTCTCAACAAGCTGACAATTTCTGTAAAGTTTGACTGACCAGTGTCATTTGTTTGTTGATCAGCCATTTTTTATTTCAAGACCGTTATAAACACGCGGTTCGAACGAGCACGTGTTTCGACTCGCGCGTCGCGTGTTTCACAATACACGCTTCCATAATACAAGCTTTCACAATTTAATGTTGCATAATATATAAAAGCTTTCACAATTTAATGTTGCATAATATATAAAAGTTTTCACAATTTAATGTTCCATAATAAGAGCTTGCATAATATTATGTTCCATAATGCCATCTTACACAATTTAATGTTCCAAAATACAAGCTTGCAGATTGCAGTGTGCTTGCGTAATACAGTGTTCCAAAATACAGCCTTGTTATAGAAAAATAGTGTATCAAAATACAATGTTGCATAACAAAAATCGCAGTTGCATTTTGAAGGGAATATCACTTCAATTCATACAACTGAGCTATCTGTACTTAAAACTACGAAAAGGGACATACAATCTTGGCCATAAACCGTAGGACGACGATAAATTTTTATGCATTTTTAAGGCCTCCCCCCTTACCCCCATTCAATGTTGCCGTTTCGTGTATATTTATGATCTGACCTACTCTACAACAAAATTGTACGTGTACTAGGAATGTGGGAGAGCAACATTGAATGGGGGGAGCGGGGGGGAGGTGCAAAATGGTTTTAAAACCCAAGTATATTAAAAAGTTGCGAATTTGTTTTGTCGTTCTACGAACTTTTGGCCAAGATTGTAGTTATTCCACCTGCCCAATCAGTCAGATTTTCCTGCCATGTTAATGTTGGTCCTATTGAAGACAGGATACCGGTGTTGTTCGAACCAAACCTAGAATGGCCGTGGTCTGATGGTCTTGAAGTTCCAGAGACACTGGCAACGATTTCAAGAGGATTACGAGTAAATATCCAGGTACATAACCCCACTAAGCACACAATTATTTTGCGAAAGAGAACAGTGTTACAGTAGGTAGAATCCAATTGGTCAGGTCCATAACACCCCTGGTGGTGAAACAAGTTCAACCGACAATGGTAAAAGAAAGCGGACATTTTGGTGAAAAAACTAAAGTGGACATTGCCAGTGCTGTGAGTACCAAAGAGGGACAGGATTGTCCAGAACCTACCAATTAAGGTGCATCTAGTTACGTTCCAAATGTTGACCTTAAAGGACTTTCAAATTAACAAAAATTAATAGTACAAAAGATGTTGCAAGAGGAATCTGGATCATTCTCGAAAGCAGGGGAAATAGGGAACGCTAAAGTGTTACAAAACAGCATTCATTACTCCGTGGGGACTATTCGAATGGGTGCGCATCTCGTTTGGTCTGATGAACGTCCCTGGAGAATTTCAGCGATTCATGGAAGATTGTCTGCACGATTTGAGGGATGAAATTTGCATCCCATACTTGGATGATGTGATTGTTTTCAGCAAGTCATTCGAAGAACATGTCAATCACGTTTGTCAAGTACTACAACGACTTCGAGCTGACGGAATAAAACTGAAACCAGAAAAGTGCAGGCTTTTTCAGAGAGAAGTGCACTATCTTGGACAGATTGTCTCGTCAGAAGTTTATAAACCAGATCCCTCGAAAGTTAACGCTGTGACAGCTTTATAAGTCTCTGTGCCAACGAACGTAGGCCTAGGAGAGGTACGAAAACAGCTTGCACTTGTTGGGTATTATCGAAGATACATTCCTGACTTTTCTTGAACTGCTCGACCTTTGTTTGACTTGTTACAAGGTCTACCAACCGATCAGAGCAAGCCCGTTAATAGAGAAGATAAGTCGAAGAAAACTGGAGTTATACCATCATCAAAACCAGTTGTATGGCAGAAACAACATGAAAATGCCCTTAAAGAATCGTTAGAACATTTAGTAAGCCCACCAATCATGGGGTATGCCGACTAGAATCAACCATTTATATTACAGACGGACGCTTCGTTAGAGGGATTAAAGGCGGTGTTACACCAGAAACAAAATTATCAAATGCGCGTAATGGGAAATGGGTCAAGATCCCTTAGCCAAGCAAAAAAGAACTACCATTCTGGGAAACTGGAGTTTCTAGCTCTGAAGTGGGCAGTCTGCGAACATTTCCGTGACCATCTTTATTATGACCCTCATTTTACTGTGTACAACCCACTTACGTTTGTGTTGACAACACCCAGGTTGAACGCAACGGGTCACCGCTGGATTGCTGAATTAGCTGACTTCACGTTCAACATATAAAACACAGACCAGGACGTTCAAAGAAGGATGCGGATGCACTCTCGCGAATGCCACTGGATTTTACGACTTATATGAAAGAATGTACTGAAGATCTGACCGTAGACCAAGTCCAGGCAAGCGTTGATGGGATTGGGGCGCAATGTCACGGTGACACTGTGTGGATCTCTGCACTTACGCACAACGAAGATCTCTTGGAGACTGACAGTGAATTTCTCGCAGAAGACCAACCTGCAGCCATCGCGAAAGCTACAATCCTTCAGGCCCAGAAGCAAGACCAAACAATTGGCAGAGTACTAACTCTCAAGTTGAAGGACGACGTCCGTCACATGAAGATTGCAGACGAGAACTACCTGGTAGAAAAGCATTGCTACGACAATGGCACAAACTAAAAATTGGGGAAGACGGTTTGCTGCGACGAGAAAGTGGACCATATAAACAATTAGTATTGCCAGGAAAGTTCCTTCGAACAATTTTCAAGGAACTTCGTCAAGAGATGGGCCACTTGGGAGCAAAAAGGGTGGTGCAGCTAGCCAGGGAGCAATTCCACTGGCCTAACATGGAAAATGACATCACCCATTTCGTGACATATGTTTGCGGATGTTTGAAACAACAGAAACCTACTTTGCAAGCCCGTGCACCACTCTGCAATATAGAAACCTCGTCACCATTCGAACTTGTCTCGATTGACTATATGCACCTAGAGAGAAGCTCCGGTGGCTATATATACAGGTCATCGTAGACCATTTTACCCGTTTTGCCCAAGCATACGCAACCAAGAACAACCTCGAGTACAACAGCCGCTGAAAAACTGTGCAATGACTTTGTACTCCGATTTGGCTTCCCAGCAAAAAATTTGCATGACCAAGGAAGGGAATTCGAAAATAAACTGTTCCATCAGGTAGAGAAACTAATTGGAGTTAAACGAATCAGAACTACTCCCTACCATCCTCAAACGAATGGGAAAGCTGAACGGTTCAACAGAACATTGTTGCCTTGTTGGGAACCTTACCCGAAGATAGAAAGAGTAAATGGAAGGACTCGGTAAACAAAGTGGTGCATGCATATAATTGCACTGTTAACCACGCCACCGGATATTGGCCGTTCTTACTGTTTGGTCGACTACCCAGACTACCCGTGAACCTTATGTTTGGAACATCGCCCACTGCATCGAAAGGAAACCACACTGAGTATGTTAAAAGATGGAAGGGTGCCATGAAAGGTGCCTACGCGAAAGCCATAAGCTACGCCAGTAAAGCTACGCCAGTAAAGCCGAAAATACGACGAAAAACCGTCAAAACAATGCAACGCTTGTGTCGCGTGACTCTGGAAATGCCAGAAATGGATTCTATAGGTCAAAGTGCACCCATACGCGTGAGTTTGACGTCATCCCGGCTAAAGGGAGCTCCTTATTGGCCAAGTATTACGTAATACAAGTGCGTGCGAGTAAAACCCGATACTTGAAAAATTCAAAATAAATATTTCTACTCGCCGTATTCATACGAAACTTTCTACACGAAAGCGCTTGAATACAAAGAGTATTTTACACATATATCCTTTCAGGAAATGACACCAAAGTTTAGAATATATTCAACTTTTTCTAATTTTCTCATTTGAATGTTTGGCGAAGCGGTGAGTATAAATATATGATTGTTTCGGTTTGTGTAATGTTTTGACGGCACTTGACCCCCCGTTCGAAAGGTTATATTGTGAGGATTTCAATGGTGGCATTTATTTAAAAGGGGGGGTAAATACTCGCCGAGATATTTATATTAGAAAAATTGAATCGAAATGTAATACGAAACCGGCCTGTCGAGAAAGAGTAACAAGTATCGAGAAGTAGTCGCTATTACCAATATTTGGGAGTTGCACTGGTTCGCCAAAGAGTTTGGGTTTATTTACAAGGCACCAATCTAATATGTTGTTTCCTCGTGTAGGTACTTTTCAACCTCGTTCCCAGGGCTTCAGTGTGGGACGAGGCGAGACACGAGGAAGCCCTGGTCCGGGCCGGTCACGTGACGTCAAAAAATGGCAGTATTTGACAGCTACTCGTCAAGGAGTGGCGAGATATTCTTTAATGAAATATACAAGTTTTCGAAACAAATGAACAGCCAAAAGACTTCTCAATCGATATTATTTATGTGTAGAGCGAAGTTTGACACGAATCAGCTAAAATCTATGAAGATCCCGTCTATGTTTTCTAAGATATACCGATATTTCTGGAGATTTTCAACTACAGGCAAAGCTCTGCATCCAAGCTGCATCTAGGCGTCTCCGTGCAAGTGGTGATTCACACGAAATCGCCTCTTATAGATCTGACTTAGTTCAATATATTAAATAAACACAAATATAAAACCTCGCGTAACCTGTTTACGCTGAACAGGAATATACGGTTCGCTTGTTTCGCCGGACACCAACACTTGCCGTTCAGGAGCAATGCTTGCCTACAAATTTCATCCCCTTCACAATCTTTGTTTTATTTTATCGTATAGTCACAATTTTCAAGTATTCGGCGTATTCTGAAACTGTCGGCCTAGGCGTACAGCAATAAAGTAAACAGGGCCTAAATTAATTTAGTAGTTTCATTTACATACATATACATACAAAACTTTATTTAGACCACGCTAGCCTCAACAGCCGTTGGAAGGCTGGTTTCCATGAGGGGCGTGAAATTACCTATTTACAAAAAGTTCATTTAACTGTTTGTCTTGCTTTTATTTGTCAGTACAAAATATTGTAAATTAAAATATTACTACAATGCAATACGCGTAGTATTTCATCAGACATCTGCACCAATAAATACTGTACAAGGAAAACTTAAATAATAGTAGACATTTCTTGTTTTGTCAGGAAACATCACAGCTCACTTCGACACGGCTTTTGAGTTTTGTAACCGGCCGAGGCGAAAGTAAATCGTGCAATCGGGAAAACGTCTTTGACTTTGAAAGATTATTTTGCAAAGCATACTCGTACACACAAGAATCATAAAAATACAAATGTTGAATTGTATTGTAATTTGTTATTGTCAACCGTCAAGTTCAGTTATTTTTAGACAATATGGTGTTAGCCAATCAGAATGCAAAAGTGACCGGCCCGGACCAGGGCTTCCTCGTGTCTCGCCTCGTCCCACACTGAAGCCCTGGGAACGAGGTTGGGTACTTTTACCAGTTGCGTAAACCACAGCCCCTTGCGAGGGTAGATAGAGGTATATTAGTACTGTTAGGGTTAAAATCAGCGGTTAGAACTATCAAGGCATCCGGATACTTATTGAGAAGGGAATCAACGTTTGAATTTACATGTTCAATCAGTAACTAGTTATCTTCGGGCCAGCGATGTTTGGCTAATTTTAGAAGTGGGGGGACGCTCTTGAAAATCAAATGGGCGTGGTCACTCGATTGGGCGTGGCCTCACGCATAGTCACAGTGTAATCTTTGAAGTGGATTTAGTAATGTTAGCTAAAAAAACACCTAACTTGCTCGCGGTAGATGTAAAAAAGCCAATAAAACCACGTTGACTTTCGAATTTGTGAGCACTGAGTATGCGGCAAGCCGGCAACTCGTCAAGCAGGCGACTTTGCAAGTTAAATATGACGTTTTCGCGAGTATGAATTTTTCCCATGTAATCATGTTAAATTAATGTTGTTATTGAATCATTTGATGTTCCTATCGATCATTTTAATGTTCATTTTAATGTTTAATTTCGCGATTGCGGGAAAGACTATACTAATTATATCCTGCCGTTATCCGCGCTCATGACAATAAGTACTTATACGTGATATTTACGTGAATTATCAGACTCTAGTATTTTTGTGCTTGTCTGCTAGAATTTTCTGCAAGGATATCAAGTTTCAGGGAGATTAAAATAGTGACAAAATTACGTTCTGAAGTATTTCTACGTAGGATGCGGAGCAATTATTGCCAAAAATAACACGTATGTAGTACAAGTGATAGCCAAAATTATTTAGACGGTGTCGAACGGCGTTTATTGAACTTCACTCATATTTAATCTCTGCCAGGGGGAACGCCGTTCCCCCTTGCTTGATTTTGGCAAGGGGGACGCCGTTCCCCTGGGAAAAAAGGTGGGGGGACGGCTTTCTTCCGCGTTCCCCCTGAAAAACATCACTGCTTCGGGCTTAGCCGACGGGGGTGATAAATTACGCCGAGTAGAATAGTAGAGGTATGGCGTGGAAGGCGATATGGTTTCAGTTGGATCCACAAAGTCTCGAGACCTGGTAGTTAAAAATTAGTCAGTCTTCCTGCTGGAATCGAATGATGGACATCAGGACATATTCCACTGCCTATACTTTTACTACAATGTGATCTATCCTTCCTCATCAATGTGAACTGCTCTGTCTGATACTGCGTTAGTTAGCCATTTACTGCGTTAGTTAGTTAGCCATCGAAACATGAATAAACTGATTAGAAAATCATTAATTTTTTCAATATTAAGAATCTTTGCTTCATTGAATAGTGGTTCAGAATGCTCAGAATATGACTTGAACGTCATTAACCGTATTGGCCCGTATTATTTTCTTTTGAATGTTTATTAATATCTCTAGTCGTTTCTTACATGTGTTTCCCCAAATCAAATTTCGTATATTAAATAAGGATAAACTAATGCACAATAGACTAGTTTAAGAGTATTAATACTTGTGAAATGTCGAATTTTGGAAATTATTCCTTTAGATTTTATAACTTAAATCAATATGATCATTTCATGTTAAGCGTTCATCAACAGTGGCGTTGCAAACTCGATAATGGGGGGAGGGCAAATATTCATATATTCGTGTTCTGCCTTATTAATTTCTTTTGAAATCAATTGTTTCTAAGGTCAGTGAACACGAATTGATGAATATGTGCCCCCCCCCCAATTATCGAGTTTGCTACGCCACTGTTCATCAATAACGACACCAAGGAAAGTTGTATTTTTAACTTGTTTTATTGGTAGTCCATTTATCAATATTATTGTATTATGTTTATTCCTTTTATTTCATGATTTAAATAAAATAAATTCTGTTTTGATGTCTCTAGTGATAGTTTATTGCTGCTAATCCAATCTGCTATTTTATTTATTTCGTCTTGCATGATTAAATTTAACTCTTTTAAGCAAGAATGGCGATGGAAAATATTTGTGTCATCTGCGAACATATTTTGGAAACTGGTTTGCTGCAATTTTAAATATCATTTATGTACAATAAAAATAATAGTGGCCTCAAAATTGAGCCTTCAGGAACACCATTAGTTATTGCCTTTGCTTCAGACTTACGCCCGTATTCTAAAAGCTCACTCACACTCATTGAGTGGAGGTTCAATCTGAGCTTCTCTTGAGTGTTAATGCTGTTTTAAACAGTAGCGGGGGCTAGTGTTTACGCGGTGACTACTCACCCTCCAGCTATTCATAAACAGCATTGACACTCAAGAGAAGCTCAGATTGAACCTCCACTCATTGAGTGTGAGTGAGCTTTTAGAATACGAGCATTAGTGTCATTGGCTTAACAATTTGTTTTCTATTGGTTAGGTAGTTATCAAACCATTAATGAGCAACACCTAGATAGGCTTTAATGGTCTGCCGTCGATACTCTTTCAACTCGAAATAGCCAGAAAACTGCTATGCCTTTTCAATCGCCTTTGAAACCAAATTCTCCATTTAGAAAATGCCTAATTGTATTAAAATTGTAAACACAGAAACCACAGATATAGTGTTGAAGGGCCGAACACGAAATACTGCGCAATTAATTCCTTGTTTCCGGAAGTCTATTTATAAATACGTCAGCATGTCTCTTTTGCGCTTCTCTGATTGGTTGAAGAGATCATCAACAGATGAAGCTCACAGTATATATGGATCAGCGTTACTGACCCATTTTTGAGTCAGTAAAATTTGGCGCGCTGCAAGTATGACAAGTCGGCCTCGCGTTTCGTTCAAGGTGGCAAGTTTAGAATGTTTGCTATAAATGCGCAAGTTAAAACTACAATTGTCTCGAACACTTTTATATAAATTATTAATAAGTAATAGCGCATGGCGTGCACTAGTACGTGAATTTTTCAAAGACCTCAAACTCACTCGTGCATATTATATCCCAATTACCCTCGAAACCATGATATTACCTATACATATGAATAATTAGTTGCACATCCTTATCAGGGGCAAAACTAGCCCCTTTCAATTAGGGGGGTGTCAGCTAGAATTGCCCTGCGAAAGCCGATGATGCTCTGCAGCAAAAATGTTTTTGACCACTATTTCTCCCAAAAATGTTGGCGAGGTCGAAACATTTTTTATCCGGACATTCAAAAAAGGGGCGAAAAAATTTTCGGACATATTCCTGTTAAAACATACATGAAACCCTTATTTTTTACCAATATCTGTAAAATTTAGGTCTATAAATTCTATTAATTCAATTCTCTCTGGAAGCCCTGGAAACTACTTAATAACTCTACATTCTATCATTTAAAATCTTTCATTGCCCTGCCAATTCAGATCATTTGTACTTTGGGTGGTGTCACACGCCTCCCGCCCCAAGCTTCGCCCCTGATCCCTAGAGGTGACACTACACTGGTTTATGGAAACGTTAGGTATAATAAGTAATTCTGCTCTTTCTCGTCCACCCCCTTTCGGATCATATTACGACCCAATTTTTATAATATAAATATCTTCGCGAATATTTGCCTCCCCCCCCCCACCCATTAAATAAAAGACGCCATTGAAATCCTCACAAAATGATCTTTCGAACGGGGTGTAAAGGGCCGTCAAAACATTGCACAAACCGAAACAATCATATATTTACTCACCGCTAGGCAAAAGATTCTAAATTTTATGTCCAGAAAATCTTGAATATCTCTTGAACTTTTCGTCATTTGCGGAACGGCTATATGTGTAAAATACTCTTTGTATTCAAGCGCTTTCGTGTACAAAATTTCGTTTGAATACGGCGAGTAAAAATATTTATTGTCAATTTTTCAAGATGTCGGGTTTCACTCGCACTCGCGTACATTGCGCAATAATTGGCCAACAAGAAGCGTGTAGCTGCAATTTAACTTGTAGAATCCCAATCTCGTTCCCCGAGCCTGCGATCCTCGGGAAGAAACGCGAGGCTCTGGGATAAAGAAAGAACATTTAAATATAAAGAAAGAACATTTAAATAACTATGGACTCCACTTAAACCCAAGAGGTTCGACGGTCCTAGCTAAGAACTTCAAACTGTATGTAAGTAATCAAAATTGACTAAATGTTAATACACAAAACCTAATGATGCAAGAACCTATTAGAAACTCCGGTGCAGTATCAACGGATAACCAAAGCAAACTACATCCAAAACTTAAGGGCGTTTCAATTGCGCAGTTAAATATTACCAGTCTGACTAAACACATTGACGAACTCAGGATTCTCATAACAGAAATGAACTTTGACATACTATGTATTAATGAAACAAGAATTGACAAAACAATTAAGAACTCAGAAATAGGACTTCAGGGATACGACTTAACAAGACGTGACAGAAATAGACGCGGTGGGGGTGTAGCAATATATATACGTAATACCATACCATACGTGGAGAGGTCAACAATAATCCCTGAAAATGTAGAAGCAGTATGTATCGAAGTAAGAAAGCCGAATGCCAAGCCAATACTCATTTCGACGTGGTACCGACCACCAAACTCCAATTCTGAGATTCTCGACTCTTTTGAAATCTTTCTTCAAAACATTGACACAGAAAATAAAGAAATTATAATAACTGGAGACTTTAATATAGATTTAATGCCCAGTGAGACCGAGAATAGTAAGGCAAAAAGGCTTAAAGAATTACTAAACACATATCAATTGTCTCAACTTATTAAAAAGCCTACTAGAACAACAGAATCAACGAAGACGCTCTTAGATTTAGTAATTTGTAAAACTGACGACCCAAAACCCGCTACAACGGACGTTGTTGAGCTAGGTATAAGCGACCACAACCTAGTCTACACTTGTAGAAAGGTCGGAATATGTAAACAAAAACCCAAAATTATTGAAACAAGGCAATACCATAAACTAAATAATGCGAAATTCCAAAACGATTTAAAACAAGCTTTACTACATATTAATGAACATTCAGATCCAAATACGGCCCTACAGGAATGGAACAGAATTTTTCTACTGATAGCTGATATAAATGCTCCTATACGATTGAGAAAAGTGAGAAGTGACCGACAACCGTGGATGACTGATGAAATTAAAAAACTGATCATGAGCTTTCACAGAGACTACATAAAAAAGAAAGCAGTCATGTTAAATTCCTCTGCCTTTCATAGTTCATACAAAAAAATGTAAAAACAAAGTAACTAAACTTATTAGCAATGCAAAAACTCGCTACTTTAGAACCAATCTCGAAAGCAGCAAAAATTGCAAAGAAAACTGGATTCACATAAACAAACTGCTAAACCACAAAACGGTCAAAACTCAGACGATCAATAACATTAAATTTGGAACCAAAATATTACAGGTGATATCAACATAGCAAATACAATTAATAACTACTTTGTAGAAATTGGACCCAAACTTGCTTCCGTTATTTCTCCTACAGACATAGACCCTATACAACCTATTCAACCTTGTAGATGTGAATTTAACTTAAGAGCAATAACAACAACAGAATTAATTCAAACAATTGGGAAAACTAACTTAAACAAGGCCCCAGGTCTAGACAAAATACCAATTAAACTAATTAAACTAGCAGGAGATGCCATTCACGACTACTTACTACATATCTTTAACCTTGTACTGGGCACTGGCATTTTCCCAGATGATTTAAAACTTGCTAAAATAATACCTATTCATAAAGAAGGTGACAAGGCGGAATGCGGAAACTACCGGCCTATATCTGTAATTCCTACTGTCGCCAAAATCCTTGAAAAGATTATATACGACCAATTAAGTTCATATATCAATGACAACGACATCATTTGTAAACAGCAATTTGGCTTTAGACCAAATCATTCTACAGAAACTGCCCTATTAAAATGCACAGATCAATGGCTACTCAACATGGATAAAGGAATGGCAAATGGAGTGCTATTTTTGAATCTTAAAAAAGCGTTTGACACGGTTGATCATTCTATTCTCCTACAAAAGCTATACCAATATGGTATAAAGGGTACTCCTCTAAAATTACTAGCATCTTACTTAAACAACAGAAAACAAGTTTGTGTCATTAATAACAACAAGTCAGGCCAAGAAACAGTTCAATGTAGAGTACCACAGGGTTCCAATCTGGGACCATTGCTATTCTCATTGTACATAAATGATTTACCAATGTGCCTTGAGTACACACAAGCATCCATGTTTGCTGATGACACCAATCTATCATGCACAGGAAGGACCCCAGCCGAAATCGAGCACAAACTAAACGCTGACTTATCCAATGTTAACGACTGGTTAGAAGCAAATAGGTTGACATTGAACACAGACAAAACAGAATTTATGATAATAGCCTCAAAAAGAAAACTTAATCAATTTCGCACTGATATTCGTATACATATAAACGGATCCATTATTAAACAAGTTAAGCAAAAAAAAACCTTAGGTATTACAATTGATAACGAACTAAGGTGGACTGAACACATTAATGAGCAATGCAAAAAACTTTCAAGTGCAATAGCTCTGCTTAGAAAGGCAAAACCACATGTACCTTACAACGACTTACTCCGTATTTACAATTCCCTGGTAGTTCCTTACTTTACATACTGTTCGACAGTTTGGAACGATGGAAACAAAACAAATTTGGAAAAACTTTATAAATTACAAAAGCGAGCCGCTCGTATAATTACTGGATTAAACTATGACACAAGATCAAAAACAATCCTCCAGAGTCTAGGTTGGCATCCAATAGATAACATTCTTAAAAAAAGAGAATTTCTAATTACGTTTAAGGCTATCCGAGGTATAGTGCCGGAGTGCATCTGTAATATGTTCTCCTACTGTGATAATAGAAGTCACCACATGCGGAGCAACGGGCGGAAACTAACTCTCGATAAACCTAATAGATCATTTATGAAAAAGTCATTTTCATATCGAGGAGCTTCCGCCTGGAACTCATTACCAAACGAAATCTTAGACGTTCACGAACAGTTGACGATACATTCTTTTAAAACTAAGCTCAACAATCACCTACGTTGAAAAAATATCCAATTGTAAAGACACCTAGTCAACTACACTATTTTGTAAATACTTATACTATTTTGTAAATATTTATTTTGTACTTTCTTTTATGTAAACAACCCCTTTAAAAGCAGCGTAGGCTGAAGGGTTATTGTTTGTAAATAAGTTTTAATAATAATAATAATAATGTTCGAAGGGGCCGAAGTTATTTTCGGCGAAATTATATCTAGTCTATATTTTTGTTCAGACAATTGCGTAATTTGATACAATATGACCGTGTTTGACTTTTAAAGGCCCATAAGCCGCTACAATTTTGAAAATGACTATAACTATACGGAGTAAAGAGTTGAATCTTATATTTCTGAATCGAATGGTAGTATTTCTGTCTTCATAGCATGCACTGAACTAAGGATATGAAAATACAAAGCCGTCAACCGCTCGCGGTGACGAGACTGGCTTGTGATGTGAAAGAGAATTATTGATATTTAATTGATATTTAATATTTCTATTGCGCGATTTTACATATGTATATGATCAAGTGCGCATTACAAGTACAGCCGATACTGGCGTGACGCAGACCGAGGTAGACTGTGAGCTTACAAATGGCGCTTTAAGCAGACGCTATTAGTCCATACCTCATTAACGATCTGCCCCCTAACCTACGTGCCTAACCCACCCTGTCAACTTTCCCTGTGGGAGGAAACCGGAGTCCCCAGAGAAAACCCACGACCTTCGGCAGAGCGTTGACTTTTACTCTTTTCACATGAGAACTGGGTTTGAATCACATTGAGAAATTCTCATTGAGATTTGAACCTGCGACCTTAGAGGTGAAAGGCAAGTGCGCTAACCACTTGGCCACCGAGGCAAGGCAAGTGCGCTAACCAAGTGCGCTAACCACGAGGTGAAAGGCAAGTGCGCTAACCACTTGGCCACCTGGTCATGCTGGTTAATATGATTTCGTCAATTTAAAATGAAAGCCCGAATACCTGATATGTTTTCGGAGAAACAAATATACTTGATTGTAAAATTTTTCTATGTTTTAGCAAATGATATATTTTCCTGCAATTTTGATGGTCCTAGCAGGTGCAAATGGACTCAAGATTCTAATGATGATTTCAATTGGACCAGACACGAAGGTCCTACACATTCTTTCGACACGGGTCCAGCTAGGGATCATACAAAGAGTGAGTGTCATATTCTGTTGGCAGAAGTACCACTACCATTATTTTATCAACATAACTATACAAATACCAACTGTGCCACCACTATCACCAGCATCATCAGCACTCATCATTATCACCACCACAACAAATATCACCACTGTGATCACCACTACTATCCCTTTCTATATCTACTGATTTTTGCGTAAAGATCCTTTCTCTGATACATTTCTAACTTTCATCATATAGAAATATCATTGCCTGACGATAGGGGCATATCAGTTCTTAATTCAGCGTAAAATTACTTGTAGCTGATTGGCTGAGATGCAAGCGCGGGAAGTTTCTTGTTTTAAATAGCAATAAAAACTGGCTTCTTGCTTTGTCTTTTGGGGACAATAAAGTACAAATTTATATATGGGTTGGAGTATTTAGAAAATGAGCACCATCTGCAAAGACATAGAAGCATACTAAGTTCAAGAACTTGGCAGATACAGAGCGTTGGGCTAGTAATTCCAAAGGTCGTAGGTTCGAATTCCACCGTGGCCAGACATATTTTTCAAGCCTGCCCGGTGTGGATATACACTCAGAGTAACATCATACAGCATCTTATTCACCTGAATACATTACACCAACACAGAAAATATCAGAACTTGACAAGTTGACAATACAACACTATATATTAGAATAACTTTTAAAATATTTAAATCTCGCTGAGAATGCACGAAGAGAACATCACCATGGACATCAAATGTTCTTTCTCAATCTTTAACGCATCGAGTACTTTTTACGATATCGTGAACTGAAATACAATGATACATTGTTATACACTGATAAAAACATGTGTATTAATTAATTGCCGCTATTATAAAATTGCGACATATTGGCAAAATTAACCGAGGAAATGCATTGATATTTTTTTATGCAACAAATACTTTTATAATTTTTATACTAGCCTATCTGACGAACAAAACCCAAGGTCCGGGATCATTACGACATCGAAGCGGCAAATGCATTCATATTCTCATGGAGGGTTCTAGTAGACCAAACGATGGAGAAAACCTTGTGTTATACCGAACGTGTGGGAAAGATAGGCTGGAGTTCCTGCTATGGCCAAATGGAACGTTGATGCATACTAGACATCGCATGTGTGTAAAACCTATTGCTACTGGACCTTTAACTGATGGAGTGAAGGTAAGTGAACTCGGTTAGAGATTTATTGATCACTGATTTTCCTACCTACCTAATTACCTACCTTCCTACCTACCAATCGACCTACCTACATACCCACCCACCCACATACATGCACACTCACCTACCAAGAGGAACATTGGGTTAACAAAAGAAACACATAGCTTACTAAAAGGAAAATATGGGTTACGAAAAGGAAAATATAGGTTACTAAAAGGATTGTATACTTTAGCGAAAGGAACAGCTCAGTTGCAAATAGGATTACTTAAGTTACCAAAAACAACGATAATAGAAACACTCTAAGTTATAGTAAATATTGTAAATTATATTCAACCAACCAACGAAGCAGCCAACCAATTCAACCAACAAACCAAAGGAACTACCTATCAAGCTACCTACTTACCTATACCACCTACTAACCTGCCAATACCGATCGAAACCCATTTATCTACAAACATACCTACATACATCTTCTTTTCAAAGGTGGGTGTTTTCGAAAGTTGTGAAGTGACAGACAAGTGGACTTGGACTGCCCATGGAGCACTGCAGTACAAAAATATAATGTGTCTTAAGCCTGAAACAGGAGGGTCAAACCCGAGCAATAATGTGAAACTTGTGCTTGATTCAGCGTGTAATCTTCCAGAGTCACAAAACTTCTTCGAGTTTGTGCCGTGTAAGTATATCCTTAGTGCTTTATATAGCTGCCACTTTATATAGCTGCCACTCTTAATTACGTAGAGGGAAAAGTAAAAGTTAATGCAAGCTATAAAGTCGTTTAATATGCAAAAAAGTTGTTGTAAGTCATATACTTTTAATATCTTTACTTATTTTGGAAACGTTTATCACTTTTAACTTGTTCTTCCATTGCTCAATCACTAAATGTATTTATTATATGGCAAGCATAACTTCCGGGTAAATGATGGACTATGATTGGCGGAGAAGCACTTACAGTGCTTCATTAATTACTTTCCGTAGGCGGTCAATTACGTAAAAACAAACACATACATTTTAAAACAAAACAGCAAAACTGAAAATTTGAAAATTATAATTAAATTTGTTATTAATAAGATATCTTCGAATGGTTTTTATTGGAAAAGAAAAAATGGATGGTATTTTTGTTTACTTTAAGCAACTCGAATCATGCATTTCTTGACATGTTATTTGTTTCAAGTATAAATGCTTTTAAATGCCATATAATAAATTTTTATTGGCTTCGCTTGCTCAGTATGTAAAGAGAAATATCGGACTTCCTTTTTTTGTGCGACTATCTTGCCCTACTGGCTCGGTCTGTACAAAAAGACCCCGGTCGAATATTTCTCTGTCCAGATATCGCCTTTGTTAAATAAAAACTGTGTAGATCTTATTAGTCAGGTTCTATAATCTTTATAAAGATTCTGAAAGTAAAGACCATTCCTTATTTGTCTCTCGGCCTTCTGGCAAGATTCGATTTTGTCACCGTGGGATACAGGTTTAACTCTCTAACTAACTTAGCAACAAAGACGAATTTGCCAAGCTCTAACCACAAGTTAACGTATAAAAACTAAGGTGATGTCAATGTACAGCGTAGACTTGTAGTCAGAGCACTATAAATGTCTCTTCGTATCTCAGTCGCTTAGAGCGCTGCGCTAAAATTGTATGCAGGCCGAAGGTTCCATTCCTTGAAGAGCGACAATGTTCGCATTTTTCGTAAATAGCCAAGGTTAGGTCTGTTAAATGTAGAAACATTTTAATCAAAATTTCCATCAACAAGTACCTTCAACAACTACTTACATCAAGTTAGATACCCAAACTACCGTGGAAAAACCTGCGCTGCTGGGAAGAGTAAAACTAAAAACACTCTTTTCATCACAAGCAAGTTTAGTAAAATTAAGATAAAAAACTGCTTCATCGTACTCAGACGTCTCCTTGCGAAATAACAGCGATGCGCATACGGCGAGTTTACATGAAGTATTGTAATGAAGCGAAAAGGGCGAAGGGGCTGACGGGAAGAGTGATCTTGAAATGCGAGACGCCAGAGAGTTGTTGGTCGAGTTCTTGCAACAAAGTACGATTTCTCGCAAGTTGTGATATTTCGTTGTAGTTCACTACTTTTTCTTGTTGTATTAACCAATATTAATATTCTTTTGTCATCTGGGCGTGAATTCATGATGATATTATTGGTACATTTGACATATGCCATGCCTTATTCGAAGTCTTGGAATGTTAACATGTCAACAACCGGAGGGTTGATATTATTAATTAATACTTCAAACATTACGTCAGTGAACATTATTTAAATACTGAATGACTTCATCTATATATTCGAAAAAAAGTATTCGCACGGTTAACTTGCCTGTTGCCATGTAATTTACAAATAATTTTTCGCGTTTTTGCATGTTATCAAACATTTATAAAATTTAGTATTATTTGCCAATGGCGTTTAATTCAACTCTTCACCAAAAAGTAAGGTTTTGCACACAGAGTGTATAAAAATATGGTAACGTTTGGTATTAAATTCCATGTTTGTTTTCCATGACAGCACGCAAGAACTGCCAGGCGCTCCCCCACGACGCACCCTTCCCAACAGCCCCATCGCGCTTCGCTTGTTTATCTGCCAGCTTGTCTGAATACTTCATGTATTATAATTATTTGAAGCGCCTGTGTACAAGGCAGAAGCAACTGCATAGTCCAGAAATCGATCCTTGGTAGCGGAGTCATATTCTCTAACTGTCATATTCTCTAACCACAGCGCTCCAACACCATACACTTACATCCGCTTTTCTACTAGCTCCCTGAAATCCAGCATGAGCTCCACCTTTGGATTTACTAAATGAGTAAATTGTTAAGGACGTTCGAATTTTTCAATACAATAAATTCGCGATACATGTTTAACCCTAATCTTAACCTAACTGTGGTATATACAACCTAACCCTACTATAATCTTAACCCTGCTAACCCCTAACCCTATTCTTAACCTAACCCTGATATAATCTTTATCTGACACTAATCCAAATTTCTTTAAAAATGTTCCCACCCCGGCACGACCTGCCTGCTTTTTAGTGCAGTTACATTTATAACAAAACTCTTGCCTAATACTTGTGGTTTTATTTGAAGTCGCGAATTTATTGCATTGATAATTTCAAAATGTGTGGCAAATTTATTATATTGATAAATTCGGACGTGTTTAACAATTTACTCGTATAGTAAATTCAAAGGTGGGGCTCATGTTGTTCAAATCTACTCTCTCCAGTTTTTGGGGCTTAATAAGCCAACATCACGTTTCTCATTTTAGCACTAAGTCAGTATATATACATCGAAACGTCGTTACCAAGGCGTCCCAACGATACAGCTCGAATTATCTCGCCATCAACAACAAAATCTAAATCCTGTCTCATCTTTTTTTACAACATGAACGGCCTTGACGTTGGTAAACTACAGGTACTTAATTTTATCTATTTATAATTACTAATTTATTTCAATTTATTTAACTTTGATCTATGCCCCCAAATCTTGCTTGGGAGGGGGGGGCACAGTATTAGTTTGCCCGACCGTCGCTAATTATAGTATTTCTCCCAAAATAGTTGGCGAGCGGTTGGGGGAAGTCACATTTTTTTTTCGGACAAACCAAAACCTAACATTATCTAATTTTTGCAAACATACAAAAAATTTTACGAACATACCAAAACATTTTCCTTATATCCGGTAACTTTCGCACACATACAAAAATTTTGCTGGACGTAACATAATTTTTCCGAAATTTTTATGTTTTCCAAATGACGCATGGATTTCTGCCCGACCGTAAAAATTGGGGGTGGGGTATATGCCCCTACCACCATGCCCCCCGCGCCACACGTCTATGCTTTGCCAAACAGTACTCGTGTAAGTTTAATGGCATCAGCAAATAATAGATAAACATCCCTTCTCGGAAGAAATTATTTGAGAGTGGAGATTTTGAAGTGAACCGACCCATACCATACGGAGTATACATACATGCAGCAACTTCTTACCTATAGTCCAACACTTGCATTTAAAATTATTGTGTGAATCTTCAAAAATTCGAGCATTTCTTCTTATTTTCTTCAGTATTTTAAGAAAACTTGCCATATATCAACCAGCGTAAAACATTTCCAAACGATGTGCTAGAAATGTGCCAGCCGAGCCTTCTTGGAGCCTATATATGACAACGCGATTGATGAATGCACTGATCTTAATCATGTGAACAATCCAGTGCAAATTAAAGTATTTTACGTTTTTTGACAGAAACTCTTTATTCCATCTTCAGAATTCTAAATGTCTTAATGTATCTTGCTTACATGACAACAATTAAAGCATTTCCGCACCCAATCTTATAGATTTAGTTAATTAACACTATACATTAATAGGAAGTCTGTCTTCTGGAGACTACACTTACCTATCTGCCCACGTGGAAATTTTGCTGGATTGGATATACATATGAAATAAACCAAGTTGAACTCCAAGTAAACTCTAGCAGTATGGGGAAGGGAGGTTCTGGGCAGGGTCATAATAGATTAGGAAATGGATAGATGGCTCACTCCTTTGACGATTTTGACGCTGCCGGCACCTACGCATGTTCTTGCCAGAGTAATGGTGGCCTAACAAGAACAAAAATAAAATGTATTGTAAAATTGACATCCGTTTTATTAAATCCTGTATTTTTCCGCTTTCGGGGTTTTAATGGAAAGTAAATCAGAATTATAAAAATACAGGATTTTGTAGCACCGATGTCAATTTCACAATGCATTTTACTACAGTTACTTGCTAGGCCGCCATTACTCTGGCAAGAACATGCGTGGGTGCCGGCATCGTCAAAAATATCAAAAGAATGAGCCATCAATATATTCATTTCCTAATCTATGGCAGGGTGTTGCACTAAGCAACACCCATGACGTTGTCACAGTATAATTCCGTATCAATTCCACGCGCTTGTAATGTATTTAAAGAGTGTGGACCAATGATTACTAGCATTTTAAGAAAACATTGCTTGTGTGCCGGTGCTCACGTCGACGAATTGAGGAAAAATTCGTCACAACTACGACCTATTTATTGTGACTCCAAGCCTGTCGAGATTGGTTCCGAATATCATACAATATCTTAGAATGTCAATATCTCAAGAACGAATTATGCAGTATCTTACTTACGATGTCCTACAGTATCATAGCATATCAATATCTTAGGATATCATACAATACCTTAAGATACCATAGAGTATTTTTACCGTGTTTCACAGCTCGCTGACGCATATTTTTATTAACTATTATGGCTTGTGGTAAGATATGGATATAATATAATATTAGCACTTGAAGTCTACTTTGAATATTAATAGTAATAAGTGTGTGAGATCATCTATAAATGAGATACGCCAGATCAGCGATAGTCGTTTTAAAGTTTAATTTGACATGTTATTGGCTACCTCGTACCTAGGCAACTCTTTGTAAAAAAACAGTGATGCGCATGTGACGAGTTTACATGAAGTATTGTAGTGGGGAGAGATGGCGAAGGGGCTGATGGGAACTATGGGAAGAGTGCACTTGAACTGCTACTCTGCGAGACGCCTGGCAGTTCTTGGTCGATTTCGTGCAAGAAAGCTATTTGCTACTTGTTTTTGTTGAATTGACTAATATTAATATTCTTCTGTCATCCGGGCATGAATTCATGCTGTCATTCTTGGTATATATGACATATGCCTTATTTAAAGTCCATGGAAATTCCAATATTAACATGTCAACAACCGAAGCGTTGAAGAACTAGACTTGCAGGAACTAGACTTGCAAGCTATAACTATATAAAGGTACAGACTATAAAATTGCACTGTTGCAATAAATATTTCAAACTTTACGGCTGTGAACTTTTATTTACTTGGGCTTTTGTTTACAGTATACATTTAATAGAAATTACCATTGGCATTGTGATCGACTGATCGAGCCTTCAGCTAAAGAAGTTATTAATACAAATTTAAAGCAATTATATGACTTTCTTATCATTTCTCTGTTACTGTTTTATGCTAAGCAATTGATAGCATTCTATTATTCTCCATCCCTTGTAGAATCAAACACTATTTAATGGATATTTAATTCCTATTTGTAAAAGTATTTATTTCCTATTTTTACTATTATTTTTTCTCAAGGTTTTTCCTATTTAAATTAGGGTAGAAAGGCTATTTTTTTCCTATCCAAATGGAACCATATTTTTTTCCTATTCATGATATATTTTTATAAACAAATACTTAATTGTTGTACTCGAATAGAAATTAAATAAGTTTCAAAAAAAATAAAAATAGGACTATTTAAGGAAATTATTAAAAATATATAGTTTCGACATAGTTAATAAATATATATGAAATAGTTAAAACATAGTGGCAATATAGGTAAAAAACATGTAATAAATTACTGAAATGAGTTTCAACAAAGTTTAAAATAGTCAATAAATAGTGATGATATAGTTTAAAAAGAGAGAATAAATAGTTAAAATACATCCCAGCTTGTTAAAAATAGATAATAAATAGTGGATATAATATTGCCCTAATAGGTCAAAAATATGTTTGTGATGTTACTCTGAGTGCATATCCACACCGGGCGAGCTTGAAAAATATGCCCGAAAAATATGCCTTGAAAAATATCCCACCGTGGCCGGGCATATTTTTCAAGCTCGCCCGGTGTGGATATGCACTCAGAGTAACATCACAAACATATTATTCACCTGAGTACACAACACCAGCACAGAAAAAAAAAGGTCAAAAATAGTTAAAACATAGTAATAAAATATTAAATAAATAGTTAAAAAATAGTTAAAACATAGATAATAAAAGTTAAAACATATAGTGTAAATAGTGAAGAAGTGCTAACAAGAACAACTGAGAACAAGTGAAGAAGTGCTAAAACATCAGAGGCTATTAATTACAGACCTATACTTTAGTATTTAGCGTCTATAAACGCCAGACAATTTTACTTATCATTAGGTAGAGGTCTGCCAATAAATGAGTTAATACAAAAATCTGCAGTTAGCACTCTCTATAGTGGCCAAAGAGTTAAGTATATACATACAGTAACTTGGCTGGCAACTGGGCAGAAAAAAAGCAAGAACATCATGTAACATCAAGAATAGGGTAAAGCTCGGCTGCAGTTAGGTTCAGGCCTTCTTTACAGGTTAGAAAAAACATTTATATGTTTGAATAATACCCTGTATCTAGCGGGATATTTTTCAACTATCCAACATATATCCTGTAAGCAGGTGGATAGCAAAAACATTCTATCCTGCACACCCTACAAAGAACTTCAAGTAACCAAGGTAAGAGGAAATTGCTCCCTTAGAGGTGTTAATATTCAGGTTTCAGATATGGGCGAGCACGCCACAGTCGGTAAGTAAAATTGTCTACCATGAAAAGTCAGAGTTAAATAATAATATCAAAGTACTTAAGTAGGAAGTGTTAGAAAAATTGCATTCAATTGATCTAAATATGTCAACATGAAACATGGGCAGAGTCTAGCACGCTAGCTAGACACTTCTCTTGATGAATAAAATTGTCCGACATTAGGCAAGATAACAATTAACTCAAAGCCTTCTATAAAACTAATGTTGTTTTAATTCAAATATTGTCGCAGAAAATTGAAATTTTAACCCGGAATATGTGCTCAAAATTCACGAAAGAAGATAGTAAATATTTCCTTTCAAAATTGCTCTATTTATATATAAAACATAACAAATTCTTACCTGGATGTTACCCAGTCATTCCTGATGTTTAATCTTTAAAATAAATATCAGTTGCGCTCAATAAATGCTCTGTATTTGAGAATTTGCGTATTTCCAGCGGAAAGTTTAAACTAAAAAAAATAAATATGGCGGTGTGAATTGTGACGCTATCCCCGAAAGCTTTGCGCGTGTTGTAGGAAAATTAGGCACCAGTCTGTCAAACCGCGCTCATCGTGAGAATTTTTGGTGGTATTGGTGTTTTGTCAAAAATGGTGTTTTGTCAAGAGACAAATACCTACCTCCACAAAGACTATAAATATTTTTGTAAATATAATTTCAATTAACTCATGAAACATTTTACAATTAACTCAAACTGGGAAATTTTGACCAGTTAAATAAATACATTTACCCTTTCTCAATTCTCACAACTTTCTATGAATAGGAAATAAATAGCTTTTTAAAGATCGAATTAATTTGCTATTTATTAGCTATTTTAACAATAGCTCTAAAAATAAAAGTAAATATAGTTTAAAAATAGCTATTTAATAGCTATTTTGAACAAAGTTCGCCACAACTTTCTATGAATAGGAATTAAATAGCTATTTAAGATCTATTTATTTCGCCATTTAATAACTATTTTAAGAATGGCTCTAAAAATTCAAAAAATAAAAGTTAACATAGTTTAAAAATAGCTATTTAATAGCTATTTGGAACAAAGTTCGCCACAACTTTCTATGAATAGGAATTAAATAGCTATTTAAGATCTATTTATTTTCCTATTTAATAACTATTTTAACAATAATAGCTCCAAAAATAAAAGCAAACATAGTTTAAAAATAGATATTTTATAGTTTTTTGAACAAAGTTCGGCACAACTTTCTATTTCTATGAATAGGAATTAAATATCTGTTTAAGATCGATTTATTTTGCTATTTAATAACTTTTTTAAGAATGGCTCCAAAAAAGATAAGCAAAAATAGTTTAAAAATAGCGATTTAAAACTATTTTAACTGACTCGTTATGTTTGTCATCAATAGGAATTAAATAGCTATTTAAAAGCTACTTTATAGCCAGATTCCGTCAATTACTCTTTCAAATAGGATTTGAATAGCTATTTCAAAGCTATTTTCATGAAAAAAGTAAATGATATATATTTTAAATAGAGTGTAAATAGTCATATTTTATGAAATTTGATAAATAGTAATAAAATAGTCATATTTTTGAAATAATACGGATAAAATAGGGCTAAATAGAGAAAAATAGGTATAAAATAGGTTATAAATATGTCGGATTCTACAAGGGATGTAATACCGAATGACATATTCGAAATATTCGCACGGTTAACTTGCCATGTTATTTGCTCATATAATTTTCGCGCATTTTGAATGTCATCGAACATCTATAAATTTATTATTGTTTGCCAATGACGTTCAATTCAACTCTTCACCACAAAGTAAGGTTTTACACACAGAGTATATGATGATATGGTAACTTTTTGTGTTAAATTCCATGTTTTCCCGCCATGACAGTATACAAGAACTGCCAAGGCGCTCTCCAGCACGTACTCTTCCCAACAGCCCCTTCGCGCGTCGACTGCCTACATGAATACTTCTTGTATTGTAATTATTTAATTAAAGCGCCTGGGTACGAGGCAGTGCTATTGGTACAACAACACACCAAGTTAGAAATGAGTTAAATGTTGATTAATATCTACACTGTATAAGCAGTAACCGATTCTTTACAAAACACCGGTGTTATGATGCCATTATTTCCCACACTATGGCTTGGTAAGTGTACGCCATAGCCAGCAGGGTATTAATGGATGGAGAGGGTATAATAGCCTGGCCAAATTAAAGTAGAAGTGAGGGACCTTAATGGGCCACGAAAAATGTTGGAGTGGAAAAAATTTTAAGTTTTAAATTTTAAAATATGGAGATAACAGATTCTTTGCTGCCTGCAATGAAAAATGAACAGCGTCAGATATGAATGTCACACTTTACAAAACGCAGAGAAGCTAATAGTTTACATCGTTTAAAGGTAGGCGCATAATGAAATATTTTCTATACTTTACACCGGCTAATTACTGTACTTAATTTCACAATTAGGGTAGAAAAGAAGGATAAGCGAAACCGTGTAAGAATGGTATATTTCGTTTTAAACGTATACACAAATTTAGTCAAGTTTATTTTTGACATTACTAAGGTAATATCCTGGCATTATTTTTAATATTTGCTTGTTCTCGTATGCAGATGGGATTTGTCTCCCCTTTAGATCTCCCTTTTTGTGACTTACATCGTTCAGTAACACAGACTGGATGCGTATTATCTCAATCACGCCCTTCTACCATAAGATGATTTGAGTCATTGTCGCTTTTATACTTGAACCACATAGACCAGGAGGAGAAGAGGGAGAAGGTCATCCAGCGCGGAAATTTGTGAGACCAACGTTTTTTAGTCAATTTGGGGACGCTGATTTCAAAAATGCATGTGATACGGGCGTCCAGGGGGAAATTTGCCTACAATTTCGAACTGAAACTTCGATTTCGTTAAATGTTGAAATATACATAATGATAACAAATATAAACAAACATAATATACACAGGGTGTCCCATAAAAAGTGAACGCTTTGGAATTGAAATTGTTTATCCTACGACCTTAAGTGTTAGAAGTCATTCTTAATTTCTCATGTGACTTAGAAGCGATCAATTGTATGAAGAGCGTAATAGGTTGATTGAAAGTGTAGCTAATTTAAATTTCAAACGGTTCACATTTTGGGGATATACTGCATAATCTAGAAAAATATTGTTTCATTGATACATTCTGATGTTCCTAAACAATAAGGACTCTTGATAACAAATACAATAAAACGCATGCGGTCAATAAAAGTAGGCATGTTTTTACCTGTTCTGTAACTTTAACGTTTTTAAACAGCAGGAGAAAATAATGCCAGATAAACGTAGTTCAACCAAACTGGCTCATGTCCTCCAAATCATCATCTAAATGTATTCAAATGACGACAGATCCTCATCGTCTAAATCGGTAATGTCATTAACAACGCCATGACCATTTCCAGAATCATCATCACTATGTGTGTCAAACAAAACTCTGATGGGTAGTATACGTGCGGTGGGTAGTAGACTGCAGACAACCTTCATTTGTTCGCCCCATCCGTCGTTTGTAGGATTATCAATATCCATAAAAAGCCTGTCAGTGTTGCAGAATATGTAGCCAATATAGTTAGAGCGCATGACATGCAACTGAAGATTATCACGACATGGTGGCAGAAAGCTAAGATCCACCAACTTGCTTCTTTTTCTTAAATTTGTCCCAGAAGATAGATCTGCGCACAGCATTCACTTCTTCATTCTTCAGGAAGCCATAAAGAAAACATACGAATCTTTCGAGTGCCTTAACGAGATCATGTGTGACCTCTAGCTCCTTTCTCAGGTGATCGAATGCTTCCAAGAATTCGCGGCGCTTCAGCATTGCTTTCCAGAATGCAGAATACATAGTCATTTCCGGAAAATGCCTGAAGCCCGATGAGCGCGACCTTCTCCTCTGCAGACAGCCCTGAAATTTTACCAACACTTCCGGAATTCCTGGTATATACGTGCTCTTCAAAAAGACGTTCCAACGGTTCTGAGAACGCTTCAAGTAATAGCCAGTTACGATTATAATGTTTGCCGGACAGCAAACCCGCGATACTTCCAGAACTACACAGACCCGATTGGAAGATGATATCTTCAAAGCCGCTCCCACCAACAAAACAGCAGCCAATAACGCCAAAAATGCCATCATGGCACGGAAATCTCCCAAATGGATAATTATATTACACCATGCCTGGGGATTGTTCCAAATTACACGGTTAGCCTTAATAGCTGCCCCTACATCAAGTGTTATATGCGTGCACGCCATCTTCGCTTGTTTTGCAAGTTCTCTTGATTTGTAGAACATCTAAAAAAAATGCTGCATAATCAGTTATTGGCTTTTGGATTGGAGGCAAATAAGTCATCTTTGTTTCTTTCCTAGCAATCTTCTTAAACAGCAAAATCACCCATCCAACAAAGCGTGGATTCAACTGATAACGCGCTGACTTCCAGAGTAATAATAAATTGTTACACTTTTCTTCAGTCTCTTGCTCAACATGAACGGCGTTATTTTCAGCAAGCGAGGGAGGCTCGACGTTCGGATTGATTGAAGAAAAAGGAAAATATTCTTCTTCTTGATTTTTAAGTCATCTTTGTTTCTTTTCTAGTAATCTTCTTAAACAGCAAAATCACCCATTAAACAAAGCGTGGATTCAACTGATCAGCTGAATACAAATAACGCGCTAACTTCCGAAGTAATAATAAATCGTTACACTTTTCTTCCGTTTCTTGCTCAACATGAACGGCGTTATTTTCAGCAAACGATGGAGGCTCGACCTTCGGGTTGATTGTAAAAAAGGGAAATATTCTTCTTCTTGATTTTTAAGTGATCGTCGCTTAGACCTCGTTATGCTGACAGTGGTATCACGGGTGATTGTGGATTCGGATTCTTCTTGGAACACTATACCCGGTGTATTGTGGATCGACCCTGCCCGCTCCACTCGCAGTTTCAACATTTCTGTCAAAATTGTCCCACCAGAAATTTGTTGTCAATTTGTTTTCTGCATCTACGGGCATTACAGGCAAATAAAGGGACATAGACTGGAAATGCTGGGCTAGTTCAGCTTGGGCGGTTTCGATTTCGTAAATTCGATCGTAATTGATAGAATGGCCAAGTCTTGACAGAACTACCATGCAGTGTCATTTCTGTCCAGTGAGGCTGCGTAGTCCAAGTCTCAACGTTGCATGCTTGAGTCTCACGAAATCTCCATGCGAGACTGCGTGCATCATATCTTGACTTAAAAAAGCTACATAACGTTCGGTTGTTGAACTTGCAATGTGATGACTATTGGCTGTAGATAACAAATGGTTGTAAAACATTGCTGGGGGATTCCTTGCATCTGGCTTTACTCTCTATGGTTGGGGCCCATGGCAATGTTGTTGCTTCATTGAATAAATTTGTTACATCCTCATGAAGAATAGCTGCAGCTCGCTTGACTGTATTGCATCGGGACATCTCTAAAATATTTGTTAAATTTTGTTTCTCCAAACAATCCTTGCTTATTACGACTTGTAGATAATGTTGCTCGTACGAAATAAACAACATTTATTCTTTATATTTATTTAACAATCGCTGTTTTAACCCGTACCTCTGCTGCCCTCATTTATTCAATAAACCGAAACTATGATTTCCATCGAAACACATTTTTGTTGCCCTATCACAAGCTTTTCAATCACGTTGCAAACCGATTGAAAGTCACCGGTAGTATCTCTTTTCGAAGAAGCTGGATTTTTTGTTTTTGTTTCTCTCGAAATTCGTGTGTAGTTGATATAGCATGTTTGATGTTTACTAAACTCCCTTGCTATCAAGTCAATACCTGTGACTGCAGTAATCATGGTTTTTAATCGTTTCTTAAATGAGCAGCTTTTTCCAGTGTCTCTTCAGCCGATTTAGTGAGAATCTTTGTTGGAAATTGAAATTTTCCACCAACTTTTATTCTTTCTTTTGAGCATATCATGCATTGTTTGGGAAATATCCCGCTTGAGCTTGCATCACCTGTCGAAGGACTTGCTCTCGAAGGTCGTTTGTTGTTTTTCTTGGTTTCATTTTCGTTCTCCAATTTTCTTTTGAGCAATGCTCGGGCATAGGTAAATTTGTGGTAACATTCCCTGTGATAGTAAAATGGTTCTTCCTTCAAAACTGCCGGAATACCTTTGCACTGATCCTCGTGATGATTTTCTCCACCAACCGACTCGCGTATTTTCTTACATTCAGTTAAAGTTTTAAACGACACTTCACTCAGCTTGGTCATTTTATTAGAAGTCGACAATACAAAAATCGTAATGAATAATACATAAACAAGGATCCATACCGATCGTCAACTTTGTTTGTCAGTTTACAGCATGCATAACATGTTTTCACTTAATTATGAACTCCTAAGGTTTACTAGACAATTAAAATTCGTGTAAATTACACCGCAGAAGGCTTTAATGGACCCAAAAAGAGTCTTAAAAAGGTAAAATTACCTTATTAAAACCATTTTTACACCGAAAATATATTGATTTTCCATGGTTGCTATGTGTTGCTAGGGATGATATACTGACCAAAAGTTAACAAATCTAGTTAAAGCTGGATTGTGATTGGTTAAATCGTTGGCTAGTTAATTATGCACATTTATTTGCATATTTATTTAATAGCTAATGCAAATTTTATTAAAAAATAATCGTGGACTTTGCAGAGGTTTCAGTTAGAAATTGTAGGCAAACGCCCCCTGCCTCCGTATAACATGCATTTTTTAAATTAGCGCCCCCAACTTGACTAAAAAACGTTGGTCTCACAAGTTTCCTCGCTAGATGACCTTCTCTCCCTTCTCCTCATGGTCTAACACTGTTCGACGTCATTGCCATTTGTGTCCCAGTGTGGATTTGAGTCGCAGGTAAATAAAAGGAGGTGGCGTTAAAAACTATGGCATGTTAGGAACCTCTTCCGAATCTGCGTAGTTTTTCCTCAGGGACTCGTGTGCAGACCTTAGACAGTTAGAGGCTTTCACATAAGGCGAATTTGAGGCTCTCACAAAGTTTCGTAGTCAGCAGATTTCGAAGCTTATTATTGGAGAATAAATAAGCTTCTGCAACAATTAATTACAGCCACAAAAAAAAATATGGGAGCCTCAAGTTTGTTATGTTCCATATAATCGCCAAAACAATGTGTACAAAGTCTTACATGCAGACGATTACTTGCAGCAAAATTATCCAGTTATTCACTAGAAGTTACCCCTAGGACCTTTTTAATTACAAGCTCCTATAATTTGCCTTTGTCTCATGTTTTTTAACGTATACGTATCTATCTAAACATTTTGCAATTGGCAGCTACAACATTCGGCAAAAAACCACGAATTCCTTGTCGCCTACAAGTTTAGAAAATGCCATCTCCGTGATGAGATAGTGTTTGGACCAGGTTGAGCTGTAAATTTTAATGTAAACATAATAACTTGTAAAACGTTATTATTTCATTGTTTTAAAAATCTGACATTCAAAATTTTTGATAATCTCGATACGCTATACGAGTAATATCAAGATTGATGTGCAGCTTCACTTCGCTCCTCAGCAAAAATTATCGTGTCACCATGACGATATATTGCTTTAAATACTTCATGTTTGGAAAACATGATGTTTTTCTCGGTAAGGTGAGGGTTGCTGCATGCATGTATTTTCTAGTCTTAAATTTGATAAATATAATGGCTGTAATGTTATATATTTTATTTATCTTATGCCGTATAAACTACATTTAACTTTACTTGATAACTCAACTATACTCAGTCCTTGTTCAACGTTCCTTCGACGTCCCATGTGCTCGCATGCATGAGTCATGTGATATCCTTACATTCCGCATACAATAAGAAAGTTAATATTAATCAACAGTTTGAACACCGTCTACTCTCATGAGATAAAGTCAACTTTAAAATTGAAGTCTTATAACAACTACTAAGTTCTTCTTAAGTCCTAACATGCTTTACTTATCTGTTAAGTGTATTGTTCATATCTACGAGGTTTCTTTATTGTTCTACCATATCTTGATCTGTCTCTTGATACTTCATTCGAGGGTAACGACTTTGTCTCGACTTGTTTCTCCGCTCGTTTCGTTGTGCTTACATTTTTATCATTTCCGTCTTCGACTTCCGAGGTAATTTTTCTCAATTGTTTCCTGTTTCGTCTGTATTGAACTTTGTCCTTGGTTTCCACTATGTACGAACGAGGTGCAATCTTTTCTTTCACCGTTGCCTTTTCTCCCCACATCAACTTCTTTTGGTCGTAGATTCTCACCATCTCACCTTGCTTCAGTGGTGGCAAAGGTTTGGCTTCTCTGTCATGATAAGCCTTCTGGATTTCTTTTTTCTTTGTTTTCCATGCAACAACTGCTTTGGAATCTTTAACATTGAGCTGGTTTTCTACAACTGGAAGATCTGTTTTAAGTGTTCTTCCCATCAGTAACTCAGCTGGTGACTTATGATTGTCAAGTGGTGTTGATCTATATGCTAACAGTCCGAGATACGGGTCTGTTCCGCTTTCAATTGATTTGCTTATAATATTCTTTACTGTCTGGACAGCCTTCTCGACTAACCCATTAGAGGATGGGAAATGAGGACTACTGGTAACATGTTTAAATCCCCATTTGGTCTTGAAATCAGCAAACTCTTGACTACTGTAACATGGTCCATTGTCACTATGAACAATATCAGGAATGCCATGTCTGGCAAAAGTTACTTTCATACCTTTAATCACAGCTTTACTGCTTTGGCTTGATAGAGGTATCACTTCCGGATAGCTGGAATATGCATCCACAATGACAAGATATTCTTTCTTGTTGATTTCACAGAGATCTTTGCCGACCACTTGCCAGGGACGGGTTGGAACTCGATATGGCTTTAATGGTTCTTTCTGGTGGTTATGCTGGTGATGTTGGCATGTCTCGCAACTCTCAACTATGTTATCAATGTCACTGTTGATTCCAGGCCAGAATACTACTTGTCTGGCACGTTGCTTGCATTTCTCTCTGCCCTGATGACCAGCATGAATTTTAATTAGGATTTCTTTTCTCATCTTTGTTGGAATTACAATCTTTGAACCTTTTAGTATCAGCCCTTGGTGTACCGATAATTCATCTCTAATGTTCCAATAAGCATGAAGTTCGTTAGAAGTATTGGATCTTTCATTGGGCCAACCTTGCATGATAGTATTTTGAAGTGATATCATTGTTTTGTCCTTTTAGGTTTCCTCTTTAATCTCTTTTAGTTTCTCATCTGTGACTTGTAGCACTGCTATGATTCCATCAACATGAGCTTCAATATGGTGGTCTGACTTACTTGCCAGCTTCAGGGGTGCTCTGGATAATGCATCTGGTGTATGCATCCACTTACCAGGAACGTACGAAAGTTTGAAATCATATTTCTGTAATCGTAATCTCAACCGCTGTATTCGTGGCGGGCTATCAATTAGTGATTTTTTGAAAATTGACACTAATGGTTTGTGGTCTGTCTCTATTTCGAATTCTTGACCGTATATGTACTGGTGGAATCTTTCACAAGAAAATGTCATGCCTAGTGTCTCAAGTTCAATTGTTACATATCTGCTCTCACAATCTGTAACTGACCTCGATGCATATGCTACTGGAAGCCAATTTTCACCATGTAGCTGCTGCAGTACTGCGCCTAAGCCACTCCTACTTGCATCGGTTGAAATCTTTATGGGCTTGTTTGGATCGTAGAACTTTAACACAGGTTCGCTTGAAACAAGTTCCTTCAATTCTTTCCATGCTTTCTCTTGCTCATTGTTCCACATCCACAACACCTTCTGGTCTAACAACTTTCTTAATGGCATTGTTCTAGTGGATAAATCTGGTATGTATCTAGCAAGATAATTAATCATACCTAGGAATCTCTGGAGGTCTGTTTTGTTTCCAGGTCTTTCCATGTTCTGGATTGCCTCAACTTTTCTCTGATCAGGTTTCAATCCCTCTGCCGAAATTGTGTCCCCCAGGTAAGTCAACTGTTGTACACCCACTTCGCATTTTGCTTTCAGTCCAACTTCTTTCACAACTTTCATTGTTGCTTCCAACCTTTGATCATGTTCTTGTGGGGTTGATCCAAAAATGATGATGTCATCCATAGAAGTATCTACGCCTTCTAAGTGACTAAACAAAGAGTTAATGGTTCTATGATAAATCTCTGGGGCACTGGAGATTCCAAATGGGAGTCGTAAGTATTTGTATCTCCCAAAAGGGGTATTGAAAGTACATAAATTAGTACTTTCGTCTTCAAGCTTCATTTGCCAAAACCCTTTTGAGGCATCTAGTTTAGTAAATACCTTGGCATTTGCAAATTGAGCTGTAACTTCGTCTCGTGTAGGTAACTTGAAATGTTCACGTTTTATTGATTTGTTCAAGTTTCTTGGGTCTAAGCAAACACGTAAGTTTCCATTTGGCTTAGTAACTGGCACAAATGAGTTAACCCACTCAGTCGGTTCTTCGATCTTTTCAATCACGCCCATAGCTTCCATTCGTAGTTCGTCTTTGAGCTTATCATACTGCGCGAAGGGTATTTTGCGACAAGGCTCAACAACTGGTGTTGCATCATCTCTTAACTCGATTTTTACAGTATGAGGTAAACAGCCTAGTCCTTCGAAACAGTCAGCATATTTCTCACTTAGTTTTGCATTGTTATACCTGCTGCCCGTTAAATTATTCGAACTGTTCGACTGCTCAATAGAAAATGTTCTTTTCACAAGATTTAACTTTTCAGAAAGTTCCCTTCCCAAAATAGGTTTAACATCATCAGGGCTGATTAAAAACAGCGCTGTCACAGATTTCTCTTTCAACTTTAAGGATAAAATACACTGACCTTGCACTTAAACATCTCCCCCGTTGTATGCTTTCAGTTTAGTCTTCGATTGTTTCAACTTCGGTCTGTTCTGAAGTGTCTTAAACTCGTTATAACTCATTACATTGACATCCGAGCCAGTGTCTACTTTAAAAGTAACTATACTGTTGTTTACTTCCAATGGAAGTATCCATGGATCTGACTTGTCAGCGGTCGTTTCCGTCGAATAAACATAGAATTCATGTTCGTCACTAGACTCACTACTTGGTTCAGCGTCCCTCTCTTGTTTACCGTTGTTCTCTACCGCATCGACTCGATGTTTTCTTGGATATTTTGGCAATTCTTTGTCTCGGGTTCTACATTGACTCATAAAATGATTTTTCTTGTGACAATTTCTACATTCTTTTCCCACAGCTGAGCATTTATCATAACTATGGTTTCCCTGACCACATCTGCTGCAATTTAATCTGTTGTTATAAAATTTTTGATCTTTACCGCCGTTGCCCGTTAATCCTGAATGCGTTTCTCTTTGATAATTCCTTCCTCGACTATAAACTGCATCAATTTCTTCCGATTTATGTGACTTATCTGTTAAGGTTTTCATATGTTTGTCGGCAAATTCTGCTGCTTTGCACACGTCCATACACCTTTCTAGCGATAAATCGAAGAAGCCGTGCTCGAGTTCTGTCATTGCTGATTCCTTCGACAATCCTGTCTTTAACGATCGAGTTTGTAAGTTCTCCATACTCACAGTTCTTTGCTAATCGTTTCAGTTCCGTCACAAACTGCTCTACCGATTCGTCAGGCTTTTGTTTCCTCAAGTTAAACACATGCCTTTCGTGCGTGACATTTTTTTTGGAAGACAATACGCTTCAAATTTCGCTACTAACGGCTCGATTTTATCTTTTTCTGTATCTTCAAACGTGAGTGTTTCGTAAACTGTAATCGCTGTTTCGCCAGCCAAGGTCAAAAACGTTGCACACTGTATTTTCTGCGACTTTTTGTCTTTCTCAGTAGCGGTCATGTATAGCTCGAAGGCTTTCTTCCAACGCCGCCAATTTTCA
>CACRXK020002392.1:7297-43854 GCA_902702795.2 Paramuricea clavata | reverse complement strand
AATATACACAATATACTGTCGCGAGTAAGAGTACATCCACTCGCGCGTAGCGAGTACTCGTTCTGACTCGCTACTCGCGAGTACTTGCATTTCAGACAATTTGTACAAATATGAAGCGAATAATTCAGCTAAATGAAATAAAACTCCATAGTTATATGAAACATAGTATGATAGATATTAACGTGTTTATAAACGACTGCCACATGGTGGGAAATATTTTCTTCGAACACAGTTCGTAAATGGTCGGACAGTCTTAGAAGCGTTAGCTATAACTGAGTCTATATCAATCAAAACAAAGCTTTAAAAGCGAAACCGCAATCAAAAATGTAAAAATGACACCAAAATGCGATTGATTGGACGAACAAATGCCATATTTAAATTTGGGACTATATATTCAAATATGGTCCGGTTGTAAGAATTGGCATTGAGTTCACTGACGCTGTTTAACAATATAAATATCGAGTACTCGTCGACGTTGTCTTGTAGTTGCAGTAAGATTCGAGAATCAAATTAGGAGTAAAAACGTAATACTGTAAAGTGCAAAGTGACAAAATATAACTTACATTGTATATACTGCTAGCATCTGTCTTGAATCGGGAACCATTACAAACTCGCAGTTTCTCGCTCGTTATAGTCAAGCGACTTGATGCGCTGAATCCAATTGAAGATAATATCCATTGAACCCCATGGAACAACGTAACACGAACATACTTTATTTAAAGCAATTATACTAGTATCATATAATCGACAAATCCTGCCTATACTAATACAAGTATAGATTGTTTTGGCAGATCTCATGCATGTATGGTCATTATGATATTAAAGAAAGACATCAGCCATGAAATATTTGCGGAGGCGTGGTGTGCTTTGTTTGTGTTAGATCTGTGAATTGAAATATTTTAGAGTCTATAGTGGTCTGAATGTTTTTGGCACGTGTCAGAAAAATTTCAGCTGATCATGTTTGGTTTTTTCCCCCGTTAACTTGCGTTTCGTGCGGGTTTGAGCTGAGGACAAATTTACGCCCATATGCCGCGGTTTCTAAAAAAAAACATCTATTATAATTTGTGTTCAACGAATATATCAATGTTGCTTGAACTGTGTCAGGCCGAATTTTTCCCGAAACTCAAAAGGCAAAAGTCTATTTAAAAATTGTGCCAATTTGTAACCGCGTAATATTAGGAACTTTTTATCATGATGCGCATGAAAATATGTGTTGTTGGTTTTGACAGCTTATAAGTATAAAACTACAAATACAAATATATTAATTTTTCAAATAACTGCTTTATCTTGTCAAATTTTCTCAGCTATAGCCTGGCTAGCTATACTGTATAGTATTGAAGAATATGCCAAAATTTGATTTCTTCTACACGGTCAACAACTGCATGGTTATGTGAGCATTTTTTTCTTCAAAATTGGCACTCACACAGACAGTTCTAGAGTTCAAGCTCAAACCCGCACGAAACGCAAGTTAACGGGGAAAAAACCAAACATGATCAGCTGAAATTTATCTGACACGTGCCAAAAACATTCAGACCACTATAGACTCTAAAATATTTCAATTCACAGATCTAACACAAACAAAGCACACTACGCCTCCGCAAATATTTCATGGCTGATGTCTTTCTTTAATATCATAATGACCATACATGCATGAGATCTGCCAAAACAATCTATACTTGTATTAGTATAGGCAGGATTTGTCGATTATATGATACTAGTATAATTGAATTTTTTTGCTTTAAATAAAGTATGTTCGTGTTTCGTTGTTCCATGGGGTTCAATCGATATTATCTTCAATTGGATTCAGCGCATCAGGTCGCCTGACGGCTATAACGAGCGAGAAACTGTGAGTTTGTAATGGTTCCCGATTCAAGACAGATGCTAGCAGTATATACAATGTAAGTTATATTTTGTCACTTTGCACTTTACAGTATTACGTTTTTACTCCTAATTTGATTCTCGAATCTTACTGCAACTACAAGACAGCGTCGACGAGTACTCGATATTTATCGGCATGTTAAACAGCGTCAGTGAACTCAATGCCAATTCTTACAACCGGACCATATTTGAATATATAGTCCCAAATTTAAATATGGCATTTGTTCGTCCAATCATTCGCATTTTGGTGTCATTTTTGCATTTTTGATTGCTGTTTCGCTTTTAAAGCTTTGTTTTGATTGATATAGACTCAGTTATAGTTAACGCTTCTAAGACTGTCCGTCCATTTACGAACTGTGTTCGAAGAAAATATTTCCCACCATGTGGCAGTCGTTTATAAACACGTTAATATCTATCATACTAGGTTTCATATAACTATGGAGTTTTATTTCATTTAGCTGAATTATTCGCTTCATATTTGTACAAATTGTCTGAGCCTTTTGACTCGCAAGCACTCGCAATTTGCGAGTGGCGAGTGCTTGCAAGTGAGATGAACTGCGAGTACTCGCGAGTAGCGAGTCAGAACGAGTACTCGCTAGTACTCGCTACGCGCGAGTGGAGGTACCCTTACTCGCGACAGGTACTGTAATAAAGGCTAAAGGTTATAACGCGTGTACCTAAAAGGTAAATAAGATCTCGGCCTGTTAGGCACACACGCGTTATAACCTGGAGCCTTCATTTTAAAACTTTATTATAATTGACAAACTAGCCTTTATTATAAAACTTTATTATAATCGACGATCTGCTGTAGCCCTTATTATATAATTGAAGCTGACACCACAGCCTTTAAGCTTTCTCTTAGCTGTTATATTATAGCCCGAGTTAGCAGTTTATTAGTGAAGACATTCTATACCGCGAATATTTTACTGCTTTTGGTCGGAAAACCTCGGAATCAGAATGCATATTAAAACCGCGGTTAGCTTTTTGCCGATGCGTGGGCTAAACCGCAAAAAACACTGTATTTACTCCATTAACCGCAATTTATAACTTTGCTTAAATTGATTATTTAATGAAGTTAAATATGTTGGAAAGGGACAGATAGTTAAAATCGAACAACTGGCAACTAAGCAAAACAACAAAAACTTGAAACACATTTTTGTGGCATACATTTTGGGCAGAAAAGTGCCCGAAAACAGTTCCGGCCGAACTGTCTAGAGGCTCTCGCTAACCTAAGTTTTATCTAGAGAAACAGGCGAATCTCTAGACTGCAGTGCAGAATCTATTGACTCTGTGCATGTCGTTCAGCGAGTTGAGACCTAGTTGGACTGGTGAACAACTATTGGTATAGGGCACATTATCCAGGGTACTCAAAGATGGCCGAGGATACACGCAAAAACTGTAGGTAGTTCTAGAGGAACAGACGGACCTCTAGATAACAGGGGAACAAGCGAACCCCCGTTCAGATCCGTCAGGCCGTCGACATTGAGACCTAGTTGGACTGGTGAACAACTATTGGTATAGGGCAGATTACCCCGGGTCGCAACTGATAACCTGACTGACCACATCGAGTCTCTAGGTCTGCTCATTCAGGTCTTCAGTGCGACCTGAATGAGCAGTGATTGCGCTTCACGTGGTGAAGTGTTGGCCATCGGACAGCACTTCCCTGCCAATAATGATAATCTAGATGAAGTATAGGTTGTCGTTTCCGCCATGGGAAGCAGCGCAGAGTCGACCGGGTCGGCAAAAAAGTGAAAAATGGGTGGTTAAAGAATAAACTGCATGGCATGAAATAACGGGATGGTTTTTTCTTTTGTTTTGTTTTTTTGCTTTGCGTTTAGCATGTCAATATAAGGCAGATTCGTTAAGTGTATGAACTTTTTTTGTTGTTTTTATTTGAAAGAAAGAAAATAATTGCAGACCCATTGCAGTTCAATGCCGACGCGGCCAAATCCGTATATGGGCGCTTTCCATTAATACGCCAGACCGGTCAGAACGGTAAAATTGTTGAATGGAACACAAAACATTTGGGCTTCGGATCTATTTAACCGGAAAATTTAGATAACATTAGAATGAGGTCCATTTTCGCTAGATATTTGAGAAACATAGACCAGATCTTTCCATTGATACAGAGAAAAGAATTTCGGTCTGACCGGTCAGGGGCCGGTTGTATAAAATTCTTAATCACTTTTTTAATCACTATTTTGTAGTTAAATAGTAATTAACTCTCAAATAGGCGCTTCTTATTGGATGACGTTTCCACTAACTATACTTTAATCACTTTTTTATACCACCTGCCCCAGGCCATTAAATGGAAAGCGCCCTATGTCAACGAGGTTAAAAGGCCTGAGGTTCACTAGAGAATGCTGTTGACTTGATACTGACACTGATGCCAAGGCTGGGTAATCAGGGAGGCCAGGAAAAAAACCGCAGTACAGGAAAACCTGGGTATGGCCAAGACCACCAGCAGCTCCCCACATAGCTCTATCTTTACAAGTGTAAGAAGAATCAGCATCATGGTAAACAGCACCATACCTAAGAGTGCAAAATATAACGTCGGCCGGAGCGAGGGTTATATTAGCAGTAGTGTTTAGAGGTGTGCATCGGATCAGATTGGACGTTTATAATCTGACAATTGCCTAATGTTTAAAATCCGATCCGATCCGAAATTGTCTAATCCGAATCCGATCCGAGTTTTGATAAACAATTCCAATCCGATCCGATCCGAAGACTTCTTCAATAAAATAAATTTCTCATTCAAGTTGAAATATTCAACTAAATAAATATAAAAGCAAGAAATACATGTTAAGAAGCTGACAAATTGACGTCCAATTGAAGCATCAAACGAATAATGCAGCGACAACCGCGATAATGCTTTGATAACTGCATGGATAATTAATTCTTGCGATAATGCGTGGATAATGAATTCATTTTATTTCGAATATCTAAGTCCGATCCGACTACGAAACAACTTTATCAATCCGATCCGATTCGAAATGAATATTTTGGTTCCGAAATCCGAACGAATCCGATCGGATCGGTTTCGGATCGGATTTGTACACCTCTAGTAGTGTTTGTACCCTTTTACTCCGCAGGTTTACAAGTAGGCAGGCATTTTGAACTAGCTGCTTTTTCTACAACCAGTATAAAGTGTTTATAACCATTTTTATTCCTGCGAGTATCCAAGTTAGATTATTTTGAAATTGCCATTGTTTAAACAGGATTATACGAAGTTTCTGAGCGTTATAAACTACTAGTTAAACCTCAAGTAAAACCTCGTCCTCGCAAACCATGCAGGAACATTTACAATACCTGTAGACAGTTCATAGGGTAGAATATTTTAGAGTTCATAATCAAGCGATGAGGCAGAAATCCGGGGATAGACTTCGGTTCAGATTTAGGTTTTTAAAGTCTCATCCACTTGTATACATATATAACCTTGTAAGTTTTAGTCTATAGTCATTAGGTCAATTTATCTGAAGAGTGCCACATTTTGTGGTAGGAAACTATTTAGCAATAAAGATGCCTAGTGGATTTGGTTGATTGTTGTACCTTAATTTAAATTTGCTCTGCTTTCCATGAAGCACTTTACCAAAAGTTTTTATAACCAACGAAACCATATATATATATATACATATTCCGGCTGATAATTTCAGCAAAAATAAAACAAAAGTTATTCCGAATAAGGAGTACATAATATTAACACACAATTTATTAAAACTGTATATTTCGAATCTAAATGAGATTCATCTTCAGCAGTGTTTTGCAAGGTATGTCGTTATATTTACAAGCGTGAGCAATTTTAAACAAGCTAGCGTGCGCAAAAGTAGTGTAAACGGACAAACACTATTACGAACAAATTGATGATGTTAGCATGGGTGGCTCTCTTGGTCCAGTGATGGCGAACATTATCCTAACCGAATTTGAGCGCATTGTAATCAATCCTCTAATTAATAGCGGCATTATAATTAAATTCTATTGCCGATATGTAGATGACACACTACTACTATTCAAACATGACGACATTGATTGCCTTCTGAACGAATTCCACTCTTTTGACCGTAATATACAGTTTACCTATGACGTATTTTCAGACGAACCACCACACTTTCTAGATCTTAACCTAGATGGCAACAAGTTTTCCATATACCGAAAACATACTTTTACAGGTCAATACACTCACTTTGACAGTTTCGTACCATGGAAACATCGCTTTGCATGGATTCGCTCGCTTCTTGGTCGAATTAACAAAATCTGTTCACCCACGAAACTAGCCCAAGAATTGCAATTTCTTAAGAAAATTGCGTCATGGAATGGGTATCCTAAACGTGTTGTCTTTTCACTCATAAAACGCTTTAACCAAAACACAACAAACGACCAAGACAACAACACGACAGAATCGAACGAAACTAGACCGACGCTTTGGCTAGAAATGCCATGCACTGGGACGAAAGGCGAACAACTTTTACGTGCACTCAAGAGGAAACTATTACGTTGTCTCAACATTACGAACGTGCAGATTAGGACGAGAGTAACAACAACTAAACTAAACTTGTTTACGAACGCAAAAGACAAAGTACCTAAACAAAACAAATCCAACGTTGTATACCAATTTACTTTCCCTAAATGCAACAACAGCTATATAGGCAAGACTGACCGAACGCTTCTAGAACGGGTAAAGGAACATGCGTACAAAGACAAGGAAAGTGCTGTGTACAAACACTTAGACTGCTGCTACGACAAAACATTCTTAACATCACAATCTAACACACAACTGACAGAACTTGTACTCTCAAACACCAAGATCATTGATTCTTCCAGAAACTGGAATTTATTACTATATAAAGAAGCGCTACACATTAAAAGAGGTAAATCAAGTCTTAATAATGGACTAAAAGCTAGTAGAGAACTACAGTTATTTAATTAATTAACGTGCGCTGAATGAAAGAACTACGTGAACTTCATGCTTCATCACGAATAAATGCTATTGATTGCTTACGCACATTTTCGCACGCTAGCTTGTTTAAAATTGCTCACGCTTGTAAATATAACGACATATCTTGCAAAACACTGCTGAAGATGAATCTGATTTAGATTCGAAATAATTATACAGTTTTAATAAATTGTGTGTTAATATTATGCACTCCTTATATATATATATATATATATATATATATATATATATATATATATATATATATATATATATATATATATATATATATATATATATATATGTAAGCCAACTTAAGCGAGAATGTAAGCCAACTTGAGCGAGAACTTGCTCATGAAAAAGATAAAAACAGTCGTCTTGAGTCCGATTTAACTATTTTAGTTAGGGGAAGAAATCAGGAGATAAATGATTTGAATAATACTATTGTCTGCCTTGAGAATAAACTCAAGTCAACTGAAGCGAGTAATGAATCTTTAAGTGAAACATTAATGCGCATAAATTCAGTTAAACTTTTGAAATCAAAACAATGCGGAATTCTTCCATTCCTGAATCGGACCAAAGAATGTGATCAAATCAATAATGACCGTATTGAGGTGGAATCACCGGTACGTGATAATATGAAGGATGTATGTCTAAAACCGAATGACAATAAACCCGAGGGCAGTAATGAGGAAAACGAAAGGGTTAGTCAACCTATGGCAGCTAATATACAAGCTAGTCACGAGGTAAATACTAATTAGAACGCCTCGTTGCAGTCGGAAAAACGCTCTGAGGGAGAAATCTCTAAAGTTTATAGCAGTGACCAGTTTATTCATAACCCAAGTGGCCCTAATCCATCTGAAGGTCAGAATGTCAAATCGCATAGGAAAAGTATTTTACCCAACTCGCGATTTTTACGGCAAAATTCATCCTGGATTAACTCCTTACCCTTGATTGATACGTCTTGTACGTGTACTTCCAGCCGCACACACACTCGTAGTCGCTCAAATAGAACTTATTCTAGTAAAACTACTAGCTGCAAGAAACCTAATCAGTATCAAGCTACACGACAACAACCATCACAAAACCGTACTCGGGGTTTTCAACTACATTTCCCCAAGCACAATCGTCTCAAACATTCAGTAAATCAGAATTTTCGTCGTTCCCGAATGAAAGAATGGTCAGTCTATCTCGAATTTGTGCGTTAAGTAACGAAGAACAAATAACCTCTCGAAGTCACTTATTCCACGCGGAAATTGTCCGTGATAATGGTGATCGATCCTGTACAAATTAGCGATAATGACGATAATAACCTAAACTTTTACCCAACTGAAAAAACCATGACCAGCCGACAATTTAAAAAAATAAAGTAAAAAACAAATTCCGAAAATACAGGACATCTTGAGAATTCAATGTTTAATATATTAGAAGGATTGAGGTAGAAAGGGAAAGACCCGACATGTAGAAGAAGATTAAGTTAAAGTGTTATGTGAACAGTTGTAGTTCTTTACTAGCTTTAAGTCCAGTGTTAAGAAAAGGTTTGTTGTGTTTGATAAGCAGTGCTTCAAGAAAAGCAAAAATGTTGTAGTTGTTAGATTTTGTAATGTGAAGTATTCTGTAGCTGTTGAAAACAAGGTTTTCAATAGGAGAAGAGTTGTCAGAAGGCGAAGGAAGATCGTTGAGTAATGTGAACTGGTCTTGTAAAGTAGCTAAGAATTGAGCATGTTCACACTCAGAAAAATGTTGGCCCACTGCACTAGAAGAGAGCACAGTTGCATGCTCTTTCAAACGTACAGAAAGGCATCTTTGTGTCATGCCAATATAGGTTTTGCCACAACCAGGGCAAGCGACCTCGTATACAAGATTACTACGAGATAAAGGAGGAAGTTTATCTTTGTTGGAAACAAAATAAGAAAGCTTTTTAGTGTCATAAATAGTGACGAACTTAACCGGTTTAGAAAGAAATCTTTGTGTTTTATTAAGACATGATTTTAAAAGAAAATCGCCACGGTTTCCGAGATAAGGAATACGAATCCAAATTTTAGGCAACATATCATCATCCGTGTCATGATTAACGGCATCGGAAGTAGAACTATCAATAAATTTGGTTTTAAGCTTTTTAATCAAAAAGTTTCTAACGCCAATAGGATAACCATTCCAGGACATAAAAGATTTGATAGTCTCAATTTGATTGTTGAAAAGTGTTTTCGAACTGCAAATTTTAAAAGCCCGGTAGAACAGAGATTTTACCCATGCAGTTTTGCGATGAAAAGGCTCGAAACTTGAAAAATGTGAATACTGACCGGTGTGGGTGTCCTTACGATAAATGTCAGTACCATCAACCGAGACTTTTATGTCTAAAAAATGAACTACGCCATCGGGAAATGTATCAACTGTGAAATTTAAGTTCGGATCGAAACTATTGGACTTAGCTAAAACGGCGGAAATATTGGAAGGTTTTATCAAAACAAGAGTGTCATCAACGTAACGTTTTGTAGAATTTTATAGTACCATCGGCAATCAACTCGGAAACTATTAATCTTTCAAATTCAGTTAAAATTATATTAGCTAAGACAGGCCCTAATGATGAACCCATAGAAACGCCGTCTTTTTGGACATAAATTTGCTCGTCAAAAGAAAAGGCAGTTTTGTTGCAACAATCCAAAATGAGTTTCTTCAAAGTGCGCTTTTTCAAAGTGGTTGCAATTAATTCGTCTTTATAAATACGATCTAGAATAATTTTGACTGTCCGGGAAAGTGGAACGTTGGTAAAAAGGGATTCAACATCGAAAGAAACGAACTGGTAGCCTTCTTGAAACAAATGTTTGGGAATGTTGTTAATATTGGTCACCGCATCAAAAGAGTCAGAAAGAGAATGATCATTTAAAGTAAGAGGATTTAGTAAAGAAGATAAAGAAGATCCGAACTTAAATTTCACAGTTGATACATTTCCCGATGTCGTAGTTCATTTTTTAGACATAAAAGTCTCGGTTGATGGTACTGACATTTATCGTAAGGACACCCACACCGGTCAGTATTCACATTTTTCAAGTTTCGAGCCTTTTCATCGCAAAACTGCATGGGTTAAATCTCTGTTCTACCGGGCTTTTAAAATTTGCAGTTTGAAAACACTTTTCAACAATCAAATTGAGACTATCAAATCTTTTATGTCTTGGAATGGTTATCCTATTGGCGTTAGAAAATTTTTGATTAAAGTGCCCCTGGCAGCTAAAATTTTTATTGGCGATATTAAATCTAGGTATGATTTCTAGCGTATCCGTGAAAAAAATTTTTAATTTGGTCAAATCGTTCCATTTTTATGGCGTTTTAAAGTTGGCTTTCAATGGACCTTGTCCGCCGTGGCAAGGAGTCTGGGTCTAGCCCAATTTCTGACGTAACGCAAGGCAGTCGGCATTTAGCTTTGATCGATTTGGATTGTTGTTTTGCTGTTTCAGTCGGTGATTCTGTTTTATATTTGCTCAAAAATACTATGTCTGACCATGAAACTGATTCGGAGGAGAGTTATCAAACTGATGACTCTGATATAAACTTTATTCCGGGGTACATAATGGAATGCCCTGACCTTGGAAGTTCGGATAATAGCTCGAGCGTTGAAGAGGACAACGCGGGCCTAGCATATGCCGATGAACCTTTGGCTGACGACGAGTGGCTACAAAACTACAACAGGCAAGAAAGAGAACGGCTAGAACTACAAGAAAAGCTAGGGTAGAAGACTGGATGGTTCTGTTGAAGTGAGCGAGTGGTAAGTACTTGGTAAACATCGATAAAATTCGTGTTTGTTTCGGATTATTAATATCGAATATATGCGTGGAAATTTTTTGATTTCTATCTATAAACTTCGAATGTTTTTCTCCTTTTTTATCACAGGTGCAATTGTGGGAATTGTGACATAACCTTACTAACAAATAATAGTGAATGTCATTGTTGTTTTGAACTGGAAGGATGCGAGGAAGCTATGAATCGCGAAGAAGTTATACAGGATCTCAAAGCCGAAGGCGTGCAAAATGCGAAGTGTGTAATACAACAGCCGGAATTCAACCCCGTATGCCTTCAAAAGTGGAGTTTGAAGATGGCTGCTGACAGATATAAAACCAAAGATAAAAGCAAATACAGTCAAACGTCAACAGAGAATAGGTTAGACAATTTATTCAATTATGTTGTTAAATTTTTTCTTTGTTGCCAAAGTTTTACCTCTTGACTTGTTTATTTATGCACCTATCAATGTTTTCCCCCTGAGGGGGGGGGGTGCGGGCAACCCAGGGCATCCCCGCTTTTGGGCAAGAAACGGCCGTCAAAATTCCCCACTATATTTCTAAGATAACAAAGCACATATATGTTTTCCAATGCAAACATACAGGTCTATACTGGTTTAAACTTGGTAAAAATTGAGACACTGTGTATAAAAGGCTATAAAATACCTTTTTCGATGAAACTTGATCGTGCTTCTCCGCCATACTTGTTACCAGGCCTTTCAATGTCAAAACTGTGCAAACTTTCAAGATGGCAGATGGCGGAAATTTCCCAACTCTGGGAGTTGATGCATAGGTCAAATTCCCCTCACTGGGGCTTCATAGTGTGGTCAAAGTCCCCTAGGTCGCCTGCACCCCCCCCCCCCCCAGGGGGAAAACAGTGATAGGTGCATTAAAATTAGCCTCTCAATACATTACTATATATTAGAGGTCGCAAATCCGATCCGAATCCGATCCGTTCGGATTTCGGAACCAAAATATTCATTTCGGATCGATAAAGTTGTTTCGTAGTCGGATCGGACTTCGATATCCGAAATAAAATGAATTAATTATCTAATGCATTATTCGTTTGATACTTCAATTGGACGTCACTTTGTCAGCTTCTTGACATGTATTTCTTGCTTTTATATTTATTTGGTTAAATATTTCAACTTGAATGAGAAATTTATTTTATTAAAGAATTCTTCGGATCGGATCGAAACTCGGATCGGATTCGGATTAGACAATTTCGGATCGGATCAGATTTTAAACATAGGCAATTGTCGGATTATAAGCGTCCAATCCGATGCACACCTCCACTATATGTATAGGTAGATAATGATTTGCTAAATACAAAGATAGAAAATATCAATTTATACTTTTGTAAATGCAGGCAACTTCTTAGCCTGGTTCACATGGTAACAAATCATGAACTTCCATTTATTTTGTTTTAGCTTTCTACGCAGTATCTCATATAGAGAGTTCACAAGACTAATATATGGACTTCTTGGCAACAGAAGAATCCCACTACCTGCATGTGCCTACATTGCAATAAGAAATACATTTCCTATCATGGAAAAGGAAGGACAGTTTACTGGATATTCTGACGACTCAGACTAGTTTCTTTATTCTGCAGGGATTACGTGGGAATGAACAGCTATAGCTTTGAAATATTTGGTATATATAAAGTATAATGAATAAAATATGACATACTGAACATTTGCCATTTTTTATGAACTGTGCAATGATCATGGTATTATCGAGGTATCGTTATATTCTTTTATTAAGTGGCAGCTCTTAAAAGAGCTTTTTTGTTTTGCTTGAAGCAAGCTTTTCTTTCATGATACCTAGGCCTAAGTTCTGTTTTTTGGACAATCTATATCTTTAGTATGCCCCTTCATTGGATGTCCACATGTTCGACAATGGCGTTTTGGACCTTCATTATTTTTCTTTGCCTCCTTTTGTCGCCTAAGTTGTTCCAGATGTTGCAATACTATACAAAGTTGATATAACAAACTTTTTAGTCTAATTTCTGACAAATAAATTTGTCTCTGTCATGGAGTAAAAAACAAAAATGGGAGTGATTTAACCAAACATGAAAAAACAACAGATTTTACAAAGTATTACAAACCAGGAATACTGGGTGGAACATCTTCAATGGTCATTTCTCTCCTGTCATTTCTTTTCCTCACTGCCTCCTCCTTTGTTTGCTTATTTAGCATTGTGTTCATAGCAGGGGGGCACATTTGCTTCAGTTCAGCTTCCTTGCTTTTCAGGTCCTTTTCAGTCGCTGACAAGAAAGTCTCGTATATTTCTTGTACATAATCTATAAAAAAAGTTAACAAAGTATATTGTAAATAGTTAAATATAAGACAGCATTATAGACGGCTGGCCATGACGTGATTTTGTACAACTTGATGGCAACTTTATGTTAGAAGTTGGTAACAGGTATTTTCTTATAGTTTAAGCCTTGGTATGAGAGAACATGAGATTTTAAATTTTTTGCCATCATAGTAATCTAATAGGCAAAATTTAAAAATTCTCAAATTTTCGGCTATAAAGCAAAAATCAGAAGTGGTAACACATATAGTCTTGTTCACCAAGGCTTAAACTATAAGAAAATGCCTGTTACCAACTTCTAACATAAAGTTGCCATCAACTCTCTTTGAAGGCACTTTTTGCTACCTTGGCCGGCCGACTATTACCATTTGCAGATAAACAGAAACTTACCAAAGTTCTGAGCAACCCTAACACTTCGAATTGTGGCCTCTCCATTCTTGAATTTGGGGTAGCTGACCTTTATTCTTTCAGATTTATCGGGATTGGTTTTTTTCTCTCTCTGCAGGTTGCTGTTAAAGTGTATTACAGCTAGAATATGCCTAATTATGTAATATATATATATATATTAACTCCAATTGCTCTCATAATGTGCTAATAGACTGTTCTTCACCAATCAAAGTAATAAACATTTAAATTAGAAGAGATTCTAACCTGCAGTATTGTCCAACATAAGAGTACGCAATCATCTTGGGTGCAAAGTGATTGAGAACACTATGAAAGCCCTCTAGACAGCTGGTTTGTGCTAATGGAGAAGCTTTCTTGATGCCATTCATAAGCCTTTTGTTTGTAAGTGCAGCACACACTTTGTTATGGAGGGGTGAATCTATAGGAAAGGAATATAAATAAAACATTTTCCTGTTCATGTATGCACCATATTGTGAATATATTCTGATGAGCCGAACATGCTGCAACAAGAAACTGGGTAGTTGTAAAATTCATACTGTAAACTATATGCCATCATAAACATTTAAGGCCAAATGTTTTACATACCAATGGTCAACCACTTTCTAGCAGGAATGTTGCTTCCATGAGCACACTTGTCAAACAGTGGATCACTGTGCCCTGAATGGATGTTGACAATGTGCTGTAGAAAGGATTTGAATTTTGCCCAGATTACCAAACCATTGCCATCATAAGTTGAAGAAGCACTCCAGTGCAGGTGGTTTTCACATGGCTTTATCCACTCATTCAGTGCCTCACAGTCTTTCTCTTTCGCAATTTTGAAAAGCACCTTTCTTATTTCTGCAAGCAATAAAATTTTCAAACAGAAAACAATGTCAACAAGAATTGAAGGAAAATAGTGAAGGGCCCGAAGGCTTAATTTAATTATCATAAACTAACTCATCAGTAATTCAGTGATGTTTATAGCTCAGTGGGTTCTCATCCTAACTCCTAAGCAGTCTGGACATTAGCATGAATTATATTATTTAAAAAATTGGAAATATTCTCACTTTTCTTCAAGTGCCACACATCGAAATAGTGGATAATTTGTTTCAAAACTGTCCGCATATACTTTGCAATTGAAGTATGCCTGTCTGATATGAAGGTAGTAATGGTGAGGCCATAGTTGATAAGGTAGTCCATGGATAACTTAAAAGACATAAACTCCATTGCTGGACTACTTCCTGCCTGATTTCTCTAAAAGGAAGAAAAACAATGTTGCAATAACAGTTGTTAGTGTCATTGAATAATCAAGAGCTAGTAACTAGTAAGTGAAGCTATAGTATTATTTACAGTATTCCTACCTGCACAAGATTAAAATGAATAATTTGTGCAAGAGTACAACAAAAAATTGTATATGCACAAAACTTGGCAGAATGACCCATGCTGTCATGCCGACCATCCCCTGCCAGAACAACACCATTTCTTAGTTTCTTGGCTTTCTCCAACAACAATGACTGGTACTTCTTCCAGTGAAGGAAGATGGTGGGGAATAGCACAGTCTATAGTACAACATAATTTATTAATTATATAGTTCAAATATATTGTATCAACCAATGGGCCATTCCATTTAATGTAGGCACCATCCCCCCCCCCTATTGAGGGGTCTGGAAATCCTATGGGGGGAGGGTGTTTTTATCTTAAATTTTCCTAGAGGGTAGCTTAGGAAATTGTCCAAAAATAGCAAAAATTAGGTGTTTTAGTGATATCCAAGGGGGTAAATTACTAAAAATGATATTGTGTTAGATATCCATGGGGTAACTTCCAAAAATCACATCCAAGGGGGTTCTAAAATTTTTATACCCTAAGTGGATTATGAAGGGACCCCTCAATAGGGGGGGGGTGCCTATATTAAATGGAATGGCCCAATGCATGCTTATTTTAAGGAGAATTAAGTTTCATTTCCTTTAGATATACATAAGTTTAGAAGCACTGCAAACAATACTTCGTAGTTCGTTTATAAGAAAATGCTCTTTCTTACCTTCTGATAACGGAAGTATGTTGTATGGGAGACACATCCAAGACCCATATGTGCAAATATTTGGCGTATTTTAGTAAAAGAGCCACCACCAAGCAAGACTGCCATACATAAAAGAAAGTTTCCAGCACGTGCTTTTGTACGCCCAGGTGTTAGTGGCTGGCTATACCATGTTGTGGTTTTCTGTGGGCAATTTGGGTTGTGGCATGTTGAGGTTACAACTGCTGCAGTTCCAACAGCTTTTGCTTCCACCAATGGATTATCAGCTTTGCATGAATGGCAAAAGTTGAAAAGTAGCAGAAGCTGTGACAGAAACACAATGTGCTTTGGTTCTGACCGTAGATTTCCATTGTGTTGCAACAACCTGAAACAAGCAAAAGTGCAACATTATAATAATACACAATAGGTAGTTGTGATGCTTGTTATTGCAAAAGGCGGTGCCAAGTTATTAAATTACTCACCCTATATCTTCTTCTATGAAATCTTCATCATCTTCTTCCATGTCGACATCATCTACCTCATAGGCAGGATCATGTTCATAGAACTCGTTTTCCTCCTCTGATGCTTCATCCTCACTCTCAATATTGCCACCTTCCATTTCAGATTCTTCAGCACTCTTCTCCACCGACTGTTCCTCTAAGCGTTGTTCAAGCTGGAGTACTAAATAATATATGCATAAAAATAAAGCATTGCTTCTTTATGTAACACGCTTAACCAGGGATGTCGCTATAGGTGTGTGTGTGGGGGGGTAACACCCCCCCCCAATAATTCAAACGTTGGTCAAAGTTGGTCAAAATGGAACTGATATTTGCCCAAAGTTGGTCGAAACGGAACTGATATTTGCTTAAAATTTAAGGTAAAACTTGGAAAAATTAGGTCAAAGTTCAGGATAAAAGATGCCCAAAGTTATGAAATGGTTTGCAATCTTAACAATATTAAAGCTCTTGGTTTGCAGTGAAAAAATTGGAAGCCTTGCTTATCTTAGTTGAAAAGTTTTGAATACGCTTATGTTAGCGCGGAAAATTTTTTTTGACCCCCCCCGGACAACATTTTTGGGCAAAATTTGTACGACTTGGTCAAAATCCTAGGAACACCCCCCCCCCCATGTTGATGGCTTCGCGACGTCCCTGCGGTTAACAATAAATTGCAGAAATTATGAGTCTTACCCCTGCGTCTCATTAGCTTCATTTTGGATTTATTTCCTTTTGCAGATGTTTTCAAGGAAATAATTTTGTTTTTTAGCCTTCTATTGGTTTCTCGAAGAGATTCCATTTCTGTATTGGCAATGACAAACTAAGAAAATAATAAAAAAACAATGATTTTGTAGCATGAATATCATAAAGGGAGATTCAGCTGGAGTGCAAGTATTATATTATAGATGTAAAACTTTATGTAGGAAACTTTACATTTGCTGGCTCATCAATGTGACTTTCCTCGAGTTGACTCTCATCAAGCTTTTCCAGTTGGCGTTTTCTTTTCTTGCTTTGAGTATCAGTATCTAGTAAGATGTTTAGAAGTCGGCAAGTCGTTTCAGTGAGAAAATAAAACCTACAATGACCCTTTTTAAAAAATACAAGACAATGATTTTTCATTAACATCACACGTGCTTCTTTCACCTTGCAAATTAGCTTTTATCAACTTTTATGAAAAGATTTAGAAATTAGTAAAAAGTACAGCAACTACAATATCAGGCTATGAAATGTTATTAATAATTGAAACAGTTCGGTAAAATGCATGGATCTTTTCTCAACATTCAAAACAAAAGCTTGTTATAAACAGACTCACCATCCGTCTATCTCTAGGACTTTGCACGACTGGTTCTCCAGATGTTTCCCTCGCCTCAGCATGTATACTTGGATACACACAAATACCAAGTTCGTCGCTTCTTAATTTGGGGTAGTTTGGTTTCGTTTGCCCAGGTAAAATTGAGAATCTTCGCTCGTAATCTTCAGGCTTAAAGTGCGCTGAACAAAGAGTCGAAGCTTTCGAAGACACGAAGACACGTTTTGCCTTTATGAAGTCAACCCATATTTTTCTTCTTCTCTTAGCTTCAGGTCGATCGTCGTTGTAGTAAGGTATCGTATGGAGACTTATACCCGAACTTAGACACGATTTATTCGTGCAATTGGCAGCTACACAGCTATTAACCATCTTTTTTACTTTCCGAAAATGAGCGCACTGTATGTATATGGCCAACACTATTATTATAGATTTGCATATGGAACGAAAGCCTTATTTTGACGAGTACCTTGGGTGACGTCACAAAAATAGCTCGTTCCAGGCTCTTCTGATGACGGACAAGATCCATCATAAAGGGCATTTTTGCCAACTTTAAACCGCCATAAAAATGGAACGATTTGACCAAATTGAAAAATTTTTTCACGGATACGCTAGAAATCATACCTAGATTTAATATCGCCAATAAAAATTTTTGCTGCCAGGGGCACTTTAAGTACTAGTCTCGGACCTGCATATGAGTTTGTATGCGTTTCATTTAGCACAGGTAATCTCAACTGTTTAATGGTAGAATGACCATGGCTGTCAACATGGCATATGTGCCAAAACCTGAATCCGGGACGAAAGTCCTGCAAATACCCCGCCCTGATACGGCAGTGTCGACATAGCTCTAACTTCCAAAAAAGAAAAGCTATAGCCTTTCTAAAGTGCTTATAATGGTTAGAAGGGTTGGTTTTAGGAGTGGTCATCGGAAGGAAAAATTTGTCTAAGTATAGTGTTTTACAAGAAAATGACCATGCACCACCCCAGATAAATTGCTAATTATGCATTTAATAACTAATATGCCTGGCAGAAATTAGATTTTCTTATTTCCTAAAAAATATGGGGTGAAACACTATGCTTAATTTAATATAATTATTGTTGTTGTCATAAGGATTGTCATTGTTTTCAAATATAATACACTTTATCTCACTTACCCCCCACAAAAACACGATTTCAGCCATATTTTGCCGTCTTGTTTGCTTTTTATGGCCGAATCTGGCAAATATCATGCAGTTCTTGTACTATTGCATAATAATAAATGGCTGAACAAGATTAGTTTCAAAGAAGGTTTCATCAAGTTTTGAAACAGTGCAGTGTATTTTATATTCGATATTGCGCCATTGAAATGGCTCGCCGCTTTTCTGGCCGATAAATGCCCCTTCTTCGTCTTCCTATGTATTTAGATTACAGTATCCACGAGTAATTCATTGTAGAGTAGTCCCAATCGAAAAATTGAAAACATTAGTTGCACTTGAAAGGAGAAAACGACTAATATAAGTACATAGTATAAATAGATACACTATATATTTATTGTATTTTTGTGATTGATGATAAAAATACGCAAATATTTATGGTTTTTATCATCAATCATAAAAATACAACAAATATAGTGTATTTAGATGGGTTGCTGTGGTGGCGAACAAACGTTTCGTGAAAACATTCACCCCCTGCTGTGTAGCCCACGAGGAGTTTTCGCGAACTTGCGCGTGACTTTTAAATGACTTCTTTTGGATTAATTGTTACTCAACAAGTGTTATGGGAGGTTTACTCCTTTCAAGTGCAACTAGTGTTTTCAATTTTTTGATTGTGACTATTCTACAATAATTTCCAATTATACTGTAATCTAAATACATAGGAAAACGAAAAAGTGGCATTTATCGGGCAGAGTAGCGGCGAGCCATTGCAATGGCGCAATATTTTACGAAATATCGAAGGACACAATATCGAAGATAAAATACACTGCACTGTTTCAAATCTTGATAAAATCTTCTCTGAAATCTGATCTTCAGCCATTTATGATTAAGTAAAAGTACATCAACTGGATTACCAGATTCGGAGATAAAAAGCAAACAAGACGGTAAAATATGGCTGAAATCGTGTTTTGGTGGGGGGTAAGTGAAATGAAATGTATTATATTTGAAGTAAACAATGACAATCCTTATGAAATCAACAATAATTATTTAATTAAATTAAGCATAGTTTTTCACGCCATGATAATTTTTTTCAGGAAATAAGAAAATTTAATTTCTGCCAGGCATATTAGTTATTTTATGCATAATTAGCAATTTACCTGGTGTTGTGCATGGTCATTTTCTTGTAAAACACTATACTTAGACAAATTTTTCCTTGCAATGACCACCCTTAAAACCATCCCTTCTAAACACTATAAGCACTTCAGAAAGGCTACAGCTTTTCCTTTTCGGAAGTTAGAGCTATGTCGACACTTCCGTTCTATGGCGGGGTCATTTTCAGGACTTTCATCCCAGATTCAGGTTTTGGCACATTTGCCATGTTGACCACCATGGTCTTTTTACCCTAAAACAGTTGAGATTACCTGTGCTAAATGAAACGCATACAAACTCATATAGAAGTCATAGACTATACATGTTTTATTAATTATTTTACATTTTACAATACCAATATGCAAATTAGGTAAATGCACGAATTAGTCATGCGTGAAAGGCATTTGAAGCTAAAAAATGAAAGTTCCAGCAGCTATTTAAAGGACTTAAAATTAAGAAAATTTTCTGATATTTGGACGATTAATAAAACACATAACAGACTTCTCGCCCATGAACTCAAAAATTCCCACTAACGAGATATATTTATTTCCTAGGTTGGCAAATCAGACAAATTAAAACATCATCTAGACCTTAAAACTATATCGAAAAATACTCGAACAATATTAAAAACTGCGCTAAAATAACAACAAAACTTGAATCGACGATAGTTTTGTCACATTATTACGACTTTTTTGCGAGAAAAGAACGAGCCCGCGATATAATACGAGAGTGGATTTTGGTTGGATAAAAAAGTTGAAAATAAAAAATGTTGCAAAGAAAAGGTGTGTTCAATATTACTGTACATGGCGTGTACAAAATATCGTGGTGTAAAAACAAATTTGTGATGAAAAACAGTTGAGTTTTGGCGCGTTGGGACACAATACTTCTCTATTGAAAATATTGTTTTCGTCTGACAAAGTCATTTCCCTCAATTCATGAAAGTTTACTTATACTTAACAGACTGAATAATTAATGAGAGTTTGTCTGCCATACATCTACAACGTCATGCATGAGCATAAATGAAGAAAAAAGGTGTTACTCGTATTTCACAGTCAGTAAAGTTTTACCTTAAGACTTCTAGTCTTATAGTTCCAGATGAATTATCCAGGATGTGGTTAACATAACCGGATTCTGAATTTTTTATATCTTCCTCATTTATCTGGCAATGTGAAACTCAAATATTTTAAATTTTGATTACGTGAAGAGCGTCAATATGTGACGAGCTTCGATCTACAGTATAAAACTTTGTATGTGGAGGAAGAGACCCTGGTGAATGCTGGTGAGGCGGCTCCCAGATTTTGAGAGCCACGTGGATATTCATAACTATAGGGAGGGTAGAGTAGGGTTCGTACTTCCGAGTGATACTGTAGTATACACTGTATCATTCACAACACTGGAAAAATTTGATCGGTTATAGAATGGAAATTGAACGAACCTTTATTGGAAATAGAATGGATTTTAATTATCCATAATTGTGTATTTTCATACTATGTAAATAGTATCGAAATAGTATGGATATACTACGGATTTAGTGGTGCAATTGCAAATTTCATTGTATGGAGCTCACATTTTTTCCCGTACAAACAAAGCAAAGTGTAAACAAAATGTAAACAAGGCAATGTGCAAACAAAGCAAGAACTCAATACGTTTAACATTTGGCGACTCAATTCAAACATCGCGTATGTATTTTGATCAGTCTGTTCAAAGTTTATATTCTGACTATTAGACTACTTCTCCAAGCGGATATATTTGTCGGTCTCAAAACCTGGCAGGTACGTGACCAGACTCTTAAGTCTGGTCACGTACTTCGGCAAGGAGTTTTGGTTTTCATCGTTGCTTCTGCGAGATTTTTGAAACGCGCTGTATGTATAACATTATGTATTTTATGCATGAACAGTTGCTCCTTGCTGTCAGAGGGATACTGTCTCTCAGTTGCTGCGGATTAAAAAATATTGTGACCGTCACCATAACAACATTTAGTGACTGAGACAATGTGCGTGAGTCAGCATGACTATTATATTAGTGTTAGTGTTCCATATCTAGCTCTTGACAAATAGGTGTATAGATACTTCTTGATGAATGATAGCGCATTGACACTGATTATTTTTTTCTAGTCTGGCTTCCCTTTTGGTTACACGTAATCACTAATCAGGTTCAAAACCATGTAAAAATTGTAAAACCCCTCAAAACAATGTAGTAATTTACAAAGAAACTACGACATACAGTACCTTTAAAAGTTGATCTTCGGGCTTCATTGCACCAGCAAGAGCACTCTGTGGCTGAACATCTCGAATGAACAAACCTGTCTTCTGTGAAGAAAATGCATTTGCTTGTACGTATAGGCGCTACATGTATATGAGCATGTTTCAGAGAGGGACTGGAATGCTGGAATTGCGGATTGTGTTAAATATTAAGGAATACTCAGAAAAGTTGAGTTGGAAAAAGGTGTGAAAAAGTAATTTTAACTCCCCATTACCGCAAAATAATTTTTGGAAATTTTTTTAGAGGTTTTATTTTCGAAAAAAATATATATACATCCCTTCCCCTCCGACCCGTCGCTAACAATTTTTGAAAAATTTTTGCTTTCGGGAAAATTGTTTTTTAAAAGGTCAACCGAAAAGGTGGCCCTATTTTTTCTAATTCACCGCCCAACCAAATATCGCTCGGCATGTCCCTGCACTTTGCACATGATTGTATACATAATTCTAAACATAATTATATGCAGAACATTACTTGTGGCATTTTGACCATGTTCTTTTAGTTTTGCTTAACAATTAAAAAGATATCAATACTGCATGGCAGGGTTACAGGATCCCCGCAAGTATTGTAATCTTTGCAATATTCAGATGCGCCACGCTTGTAATGTGGGCCACGTTTCTTGTGCAGTATTACTATAAATAGTAATTAATAGGACAGTTTCTATTGTCGTGAGTTTTTCAAAGATATCAAATTGCTCTCGACAGAACTCCTTTTTCCCTTAATCGTCTTGGAGAAACCCGTTCATGTTTTATCCAAGTTGTCCTGTTCCCTGACAAGTGGGTATGAACAACAACCCTCACGCGCGCATGATTTTCGGATACGTTTTAGAACTTACACCACGACTGTTTCTCCCATAATAGATTTTAAAATCTTGTGTTCTGCCAACCTGCTTTTCAAATGTCAAGCCGATTACTTCTTCCTGCAACTAAAAATGACTAAAATAAGAAACTGAACTGGTAGTGTTTTTGAGGCACATTAATTGTAGCCTAGAGCAAGATATTTGTTTTAAGTCACATTTTCAAGTGCCTTACTCGTTTTTGGCGTCTACTGGAACAGTAGTTGCCATATTATGCTGTCGGCAACAGGTTTAGAGTGGGTTGCATCTACGAAAGTTTTGGAACTGTTTACGATATTAAAATGGTTTGATTTCGAGCTTTGAAGAAAGTTTGTCCAGTATTAAGGTAAGCTGTTTTGAGTTTTTGGAGTATATAGCAAGTTTTTTTGAGAATATATACAGTTTCGTGTATTCAATTGGTGAGATGCCGAGAGAAATAATAACGTACTTTTAATATATTGTATTTCACTCATTCTGAGTCATTCACTGACAATGACTATTCGGTATTTTGCTTAGCGCGTATTCAGCGTCAGAGTGTATTAAGTCGGTGAGAATATATTTTATTTATAAAGCTTCGATCACATGCAATGCGGTTATTAATATTTTATACGTTTGAACTTGTTCGACTCCACATTTGATATAAATTGAGATCATAAAATGTAAAGATAAAAGCGATAATCTGTAAAGCTTGAGAGTGGAAAATTGTCCTAATAATCACCCCTGACTAATAAGAGCCCCCCCCCCCCCAATACAAATTTGCCTCCTGCGGTAGTGATATATTATGTTATTCCACCACAATCTTGTACCCATGCAGAGCCACTCAACAATGGCTCTGGGATAAGATTTATTCCGCCATTAAAATGGCCGCCAAGCATGTTCGGAAGCACAACATAATGCATTGTGGTTGACATGAATGACTCTTCCTCGCTATTTTTTTACATGAATGACTCTTCCTCGCACCTTAAAAAACTCTCGAATTTTCTATCTTTTTCATCCTTTCATTCCTTTGACTTTGTTTGCTTTAGTTTTATACATTAAAATTATTAGTATTGTTTTTCCCGATTTTATGTTTGGTATTAATATAAACCTTGATCTTCGAAGTTCAAAGACGCTAGGTACATGTAGCCTACGGTTGTGTCCGTTGACAGTGCTTTCGATGAACAGGGAATGAGATGATTTTATATTGTATTTCATGAATTTATATTTTATACCCTAAAACAACAAGTGAAAATTTTCATTCCTTTGACTATACTGTTGTTATACGTGTGGTACAGATGTGTGCTACTGTGCCAGGAATAGCTTTTTTGTTTTTTTATAAAGCTAAGTTTCTATAATATATTTTAAAACATCAAATACATTTTTATGAATTAATTTCTGATATATTATTTACTTGTGAAAGTTTTTTGTGTTCACTGTTGTGCACTTTACTGCGTAGCATTCCTGGGGAAATAAGGAATTTAACACATTTTTGTAGTTGAATCTGTATCAGATTTGACCATTAAAATGGACCGTCGATTGACTCTGTGGTACGGACATGTGCAACAAACTAAAAATTAATGTATCAAGGTTGACATAACGCAACTTTTCCATGGTCTCTGTCACTTGAAAAAAATATTCAAAAAAGTATTATTCATAAAAGCATCTGATATACGTTTAGAAAACAATGTTAAATTGGAAGTATCAACATGGAATGTCTAGTGTTTATCTTGGAAAGATACTCTTCACAAGTGTATAACGTTGTTTTCAAATTGAATCCAAAACTTCATTACGTCCAGCCATCGTGTCATCGGAACACAAAAACGAGAAGAAATCTACGAGAAGAGATATCGCCTACTGTCAATAAACGTATTTGACTGCAAACTATATTGCGAAAGATGAATATCTTGGAAATGGTAAAATTGATACACTAGCATTTAAGGTCTGATTGGCTCACCAGATTTGCTATGGAAGCTATACTATAAATTAAAGTGTATATTTGTGTGATATGTTATAGTTTATCTTCTATTCTAATAAAATTGGTCATTCCGTGTATTTTATTCACACTAAGCATTCTTTGTTTTTGATCCAGTAGACGCCATGTACGCTACAGCGTACCTATTTTTTGAGGTGTTGCACTCATGATCATGACATGAAACCTTTATTAAGCTTTCAACTCAGTGTTTCGAGTATTCCTTTGCTGAAAATATCATTGTCAATTATTTGTAATGTCAGGGATGCGTGAAAAACCAGTGGTATTGTTTTGTCCTGTACTTTATTTTTCAGAATTTCTCAATGAATTTACTCGGTAATACTACATATTATAAAATAGCATTTTAAAAACACGGGCGCTGATTGGCCAAAAGCTAAAAAAAGCACGTGTTTCTATAACTTGATAGAAACACGAGGAATTTTCACGCGTGTTGCGTGGATTGCTCAGGAGTTTAAACAAAATACAAACAACATTTAAAATTAAAAAAAAGTTTGGAAAAGTCCGAAAACGCTGACGAACCGCCACAAAAAAAAGCAACGCTTTGCTAACTTAGAAAGGAAAGACCTAAAGCACAAAGTATAATTCAGCTAGCATACGTTGTATCTGTTTGACTGTATGCCAAGGTAAGATATTTTAATTTACTTTGTTTTTTAAAAAAAATATTTCCTGGCGACGTTTTTAATCATGTTTACTATCGTTTTTAATCGTTTTTAATCATGTTTAAACGTATACTAACTATTTAGAACAGTGCTTTCTTGCAAGCATGTACGTTGTTGAGTGAATTTTATACTTTAGTAAAGTAAGCCTGTTAAGTGCTGTCTTTTGTTTTGACAGCGATATATTTGTTTACTTGGCTATGCTTTTTATTCTTTACACGAACGTATATTAAGATATAATTAATATTTGAATGCATGAATGTAATTAAAATCAGTAACTTTATATTTTTTATTGTGTTTCATAAGCTATATTTAATAAAGGAAATAGAAAACATTTTTCCGTGTTCCTATAAAGTTTATAGAGACACTTGTGGAAGTTTGGGAGAAACTCGAAATTGCGTGGAAACGCTCGCACTTTGTGCTCGTTTTGCCACGCAATTTCTCGTTTCTCCCAAACGTCCACGCGTGTTTCTATAACTCTATAGAATCACGAAAAATGTTTTCTATTTCTTAAATAGTAAGCCTATCGTTAAATGCCAGCTCTTTTACAAAACGTTTCCCTCTTTTTTCGTATTTAAACGACAATGGCACCAAACAATTATATTGTCTCCTTGCAAAGAACGTTTAAATTATCTATAAGATCGTATTACAGATTTTTCATATACTGTTTGATTCTTGAAATATTTTGATTGAAAGGAATGGGAAGGCTGTGCTGAGTAATTATATTACTACCTGAAATAAACAAGCAGAAACTCGACGTTACGAGCGAGGGCCCTTCGTCAAGAGTTAGTAGAAAGGATAGCACGGGCTTTTATACTAAAAGTATATATGAAAGCAACACTTGAGAAAAAATAAACCAATTAGATTGATTTAATCATAACAAAGTGTAAACAAAATATGTAAATCACATTACAGAATATAATATAAAACAAAAAATATAAAGGAAGCTAAGAGAACTAAAACAAACACAGTGGGAATAAAGTTACAAATAAAAGCAATAAATAGGCTATATATATATATATATATATATATATATATATATATATATATATATATATATATATATATATATATATATATATATATATATATATATATACAGGGTATATTTTATTGCACAAAGCCCGCCATGAAACATATTAATAAGCGCCAAATGAAAAGTTTGTAAGCCTATAAAAGTTCCAAATTCACAACAAATTAATAGCTTTACCTCTAAAGTTGTTTGCTTGTCTGTTGTGGTTGCTTGACATTTATTTTCTTCACTTCCTGTTAACAATTTGTTGAAAAAATCGGCAAAGTTGGAGACGCTAACTGGCCTGGCAGTTCTCTCCTTATCTTCTGGCGAAGACATATTGACCAACTTACAGCTTACCGATACTACTAACAATACACGACATCTGCGCTCCAGTTGTTTAGCTACAAAAAAATACTTAAATATTACTGCTATAATTATTTTCAGGCAGAGTTTTTTGTTCCAAATTTTTATGAACAAAATACTTGCAATGAGGAAACATTTACAGCACATCTCATCAATAATTATTCGCAGTAAGTCAATCAAATTGCTTTATTTATAGGTCGCATGGTCATATTATAGTGTATACCTGCAGGCTAAACATTACCGGTTTGAAGTACTCGGGATAATCTGAACACCGCGTTGGAAAGCCTGGATGGAACATGGACCAAAAACAAATTGCATGGGAGTTTTAGGCCAAAGGTTTCTAAATTTTCTGGATCAGATTTATAATAGTCTGCCCCCCCCCCTCCCCCCATTAGCCAAGTGTACTATAATTTCAAGTGTTCTATAAAATCCACGTGACCAGAACAAGGAATCTTCATCCAACTCAAAGTCGAGAGTAACGTCTGTACACAGGCTACCAAATATTCTGTATCTTATATCAAGAAAAAGTTGAATATTTTCTAAACTTTTCATCATTTTCCGAAATCTATATGAGTAAAGTACTGCTTGTATTCACGCACTTTCCTGTAGAAAGTTTCGTTCGAATACCACGAGTTTCGTTCGATATTTTCAAAATATCGGGTTTTACTCCCACGCGAGTGCCACGCACTATACTTGGCCAAGAAGGAGCTGCTCCAGCCGCGATGACATCAAAATCACGCGCATAGATCCACTTTTAGCAGAAGGGGATAATCGATTGCTTGCATTTCCAGAGTCATACGATACAAAAGGTCGCATTGTTTTGACGTTTTGAATTTGTATTTCCGGTCAGAAGTAACTCACAATCAGATCAGAAATGGAAATTCCATGATAATTTTAGTGGAAAACACATCTCAAGGGGTCGAAGTTATGTTCGGCGAAAGGTATCGCTAGTCTGTTTTTGTTCAGTCAATTGCGTAATTTGGATATTATACGATCTCACTTTATTTTCAAAGCTAATAAGTCGCTACAATGTTGACATTGACTAAAACTATCGTTGGGGATTGGTAGACATTTTTTATGTTGAATGGAATGGTGGCATTTTTATCTACATAGCATTTAATGATCTGATGATATTAACAGTGGCGTAGCCAGCCCAACCACTTGGTTCCGCTGTGCAAATTTCAACTCATCATTATTCATTTCTTTAGAAATTGATTGTGGACTGAATCGTCGGGCTGGCTACGCTAATGGATATAATATTCTCCAGCTTTATAAAAATAAATTATGGTTAAATAACCAACTTTATTATATATTCATTTCGGAATCAATTGTGTTTCCGGCAATCTGATTGGTTGACAGGAGTGCGATTTTAGCACGAATCGCACTCCTAGCAGGAGTCAACCAATCACATTAGAGTGCTGACTTCAGCCAACCAATCATATTTAATCATAGGTTTCAAACAGCCAATCAAACTTAAGAAAAATGTGATATGGCAAATGAGCAGAAACAAAAAAATTACATACTGTATGTTATGATTTTAAATATTTTTATTATTCTTAAAAAAATATGGATAGCTACAGTAAAACATCGAGAAATTGCAAAGAATTTAAAATCTTTTTGAAATTGCACAAATAGTAACAGGAAAAATGCCAACAAAAGCAAATTTAAAGCGTCAGGTCAGACTCAGGGAAAACAAATTGGTACAGTAAATTCGCCTATCATGTTTAAAAATTTTATTATTTTAATAAATGCACAAAACTGCAATAAACTCTTTCAAACCTACAATATCTTTAAACTTACTTGTGTTGTCTCTTATTCTCTATAAATGTTTTCATTTCTTTAACATTTTTGCAGCAATTTTGAACGTATATTTATGCAATTTAAGTTCACCTTGTTCCCTTGTTGTTGCTATGCTACCGTACTAAGGGAGTTACCGAAGGCGTGTCTTTTGCAAAACAAAAACGTTTCCGGTTTACAAAAGTATTTAAAGATTTCAATATGAATATAATAAAATGGAAATTGAACTTCGTGTCATGCAATTTTGGACTGAAATCAAACTTGTGATTACAAATCGCACTCCCGTTTCGCGGTCGTGCGATTTTGTAATCACGCGTTTGATTTCAGTCCAAATTGCATGAAACGAAGTTCAATTACCATTATAAATTAAACTATACGCATCAAAGGCACTACTACGTGAAAGCAGAAAGCTGAAATAGCCAACAGACCTGGTACAGTATACCAGCCAAAATCTGTACGCACACAGTTATGGAAAACTGTACGTGCTACTTTTGTGATACTTAGAACAATAACCCACCAGCACACGACGTTGTTTCAACGTTGAAATTTGGTAGAAAAGAGGTTGCGACGTCGACAACCTAATATCTACGTTGCTCTGACGTTGTTTTACAAACATTGGTTCAACAGCAGCGAACAGACGTTGAATTAACGTTCATTCATGGTTAAATGTACGACGTCGAATTGTGAACCAATCTCAACGTTGTTTTAACGTGGACTCATCGTTGAATTATGGTTGACGAGATTGGCAACCTAATTTCAACGTTGTTTCAACGTCGAAACAGTAACGTCGATCCAATTTGCATAGTCAACCCTTTTTCAACGTCTATCCAACGTCTGGAAGATCATTTCCAACGTTGATTCAACGTTGGATAAACGTCATTTTGCCCGCTGGGAACTTATTATTATTTTTTGTAAATCAGCAGCGGGCGCAATCCTAGCGTTTCTTGCATGCAATCTGATTGGCTGCAGCAGCGGGCGGAATTTCACGATATCTAACCACGGTCTGGAATCCTATACGTAATGGCTAAAGCAAAGCAAAAAAATTTTGTATGTTTGTTTTAAAACTGAAAAATATGAATATGTAATTTTGAAATAATTTTAATGATGGATAAAATAATTGTACTGCATTTTAATTGAATTGTTTGTTTTCTAAAGTAAAATAATTAAATATCAAATTTTTTTATTGTTTTGTTTTCTATATGCGCAATCTATAGTCTGAGTCTTCGACAAAAAAATAAATACGCTATTTACCGTTTAGGTCGGTCCGGATGGAAAAACATTTTGTCTCGGTCTCAAAGATAAACAGATAGGCCTCGACAAAATATTTTTCTATCCGGACCTCCCTGCCGGTAAATAATATATATTTAACCGAACGCGAGATCGATCTGCACAGAGAAATATAATATTTTGCTCAGAGCGAGCGCGTAGGGCGGAGTGTGTACAAAAAGACCAAAGTCTAATAAAGTGCACCTAACCTCAATTATTTGAACACCTCATTCGTAAGAAACTTTGAAATGATATTGTAGCAGTTATTTTGAAGATTTTCGTTTGCACGCTGTGTTGTTCAGCTTTGAATAATGACTGCATCAAAGAATATAATAATTTACAGTTAAATATCCGAAAATAAATACATGAGTATGTAATCCTCCCACTACTCGTATATTTTACATGAGTAAGTAATCCTCCTACTCCAAACTTCATTTTGAAGAATTAACTTGAACTCGACTGATAAATAGGCCTATACACAAGCTTTTACTTTAAATCATTATGAACATGTGAAGTAGGCTAAATTCTGGATAATTGCATACCAAACAAACTGAAATATCTCGGAAACAAAATGAGCCAGCTAAAGTCCTGAGGTTAGGCCGGTGCACTTTAACAAATCAAATTAACCACTATTCATGTATGTTCACAAAAGCTGTAAATTAAGATTTTGCATTTGAAGTTTACGTTTGGCGTATAAATTTCATGCTTTAACGACTACAAGCCCTCGTAGCAGTTCAAGTATGAAATTTAGACGCCAAACGTCAACTTCAAATGCAAAATCTTAATTTACTGCTTTGGTGAATAAATGACTAGTGGTTAATTTACTTTCCTAAATTAAATTGTTGCTAAATACCACAAATTTAATAATTGTACATGTTTAATGTATTTCAAAACTGGTGTAAAAGCTGTTATACTAGAGTTGTAAAATCAAAAACTTTGTTAGCGGTTTGACGTTTGCCGTAAACGCCAATCTTAAGGTCTCTAATAAGAACATTTTGCTTTTGTCAATTACAAGAAGAAAACATTGAATATCCACTTCAATGTATTCTAGCATACTCTGAATTTTTTCTGCATGGTATAACATATTTACATTTTTTTATTAACATATTTTTTATAACATATTTATTCATTCTATACGAAGATGCAAAACAATCCATTATTATATAAAAAATGAAATAACTTTGTCTCGTCAAAATAATAATATGCCTGCAGTGTTTAGGATTTGGCGGTATGAGATGACGACGATATAATAAGTGTTTATTTTTCTTGCTATGTGTCATTCTACTGCATGATCTGCGTGGGTGCAGGGTAAAACAATGCGTCAATAATTAATTAAGCGATCCTTACAACGATGTTCTCGACTAATATTATGAAGATAACTTTGCTGTAGAGGATTTAGAGCAAGCACAAAAATCATTGACAAAGTTCAAATAAATTCAATTTCTTCCATTTGTTCTCTAAAGTTCTTCTGAACTCGTAGAAATGACCGTATGAATCGAGCGCATTTATCTGGCCCAGTGGGTTGTTTCACAATAATAATGCCTAATAAGTTGTTTGTGTTTCAGCGTATATATACAAACATTTTATAAGTAATTTATCGTACATAGGCAAGCCATGTTTTCACAATGAATTGAAAATGAATTGCCTCCAAAATTCGCTGCTCTGCAGAGTTCCATCTACGCCATAAAATTTTGGAACTATGTGGAAACAGGGGGTACTTTCATTATCGAAACTGCATGAATATAACAATTTTTATATAGTGTAATAACGAACAATAACAAGTTTAAAATGAATTACGTACTAATTACTTTGGCAATTTTGAAACATACCTGGATGATTGTATTTTCCGCTCCGAAATTTGAGAACTAGGAATTAATATTTGGAAATGCTATTTGATGTTTCTGTCTCCTGCTGTTGTTTATATTTTGTGTGACGAGTTTTCACGAAAATTCCTGCATAACTTTAGCCTGCGTAGCAAACGGTTTTGGGGCAGGTTTGCAGGCGGGATAATTAGAGCAGGAGAACTGCGCGGGCGGATAAAAGGGCCGGCTTGAAAAACCGGCTGCCTGATATCCATATGTTCTATAGTGCCGCGCCCATTTAACGTTAAGTTAACTTATTGTCATCCGGTCATATTACATATTCCGACTTTGGGGAGGAGAAAATTAAAAATATCTCAAAACAATCGAATATTTATTCACTGCTGGGCCAAACATTTTGTATTTCATATCGAGAAAAACTTGAATATCTTCTATACTCTTCAGCATTCTCCCAAGTCAATAGCAGTGAAACACTCCTCGTATATTCAAGTGCTTCTATGTAGAAAGTTTCGTTTGAATACGACAAGCAGAAAGATTTATTTTGATTTTTTAAAATATCGGGTTTTCACTTGCCCGCGCGTACCACTCGCTAAAATTGGCCAAGAAGAAGCACCCGTAGCCCCATGCCCGTGAAAATCATTTTTGATATTTGTTTTTTTATCCAAAAAGAGGGGGGGGGGGCTTATTGGAGAGGGCCTTAAAAGAGAGAGGGGCTAAATAATGATATTACAGTACTAGCTCCATTCTTTCCTCTCTTCCCAAGCATGCTGCCGAGGAAAGGATGCAACTGCAGGGTTTAAAGCATGGATTGCAAGATTGATATATTGCGTGTTGTGTATCTGGAAATATCGAGTAATGAGCTAGTAAATATATCCTTGCCTAAAATTAGTTGCTGATTAAATATTCAAAGATACACAGTGTGTGAAGCACAAAAAAGTGTGAAATACCCACTGCAACAAACTTTCAACAAATATGGCATTGTTCATTTCATTTCTTACTTTCGACACAAGTAAGAATGTTTTTCATTTTGCAAAGATGTATTTCGCTGTTTTACAATATATTTTTGCAATGTATTTCGCTTTTAAATAGAAACAAACATGAAGTTTCACGAATTCGTGGCTGTCAACCGTGAAAAAAAGTGTGAAAGGCATGTATAAACACAAATTTTGTCGAAAACAAACCAGGTTTTTTTTTAAAGTAATTTTTTAATTTTTTTTTATGTTTGGGTAATATTTCAGTATTAAAATTCCATACAATACGTACTTGCTTTGTGTTTTAGATTTCATTCATATATCTGCGAATTTTTTACGCCATCTTTAACTTTTATGCAAGCTGGTATTACTAATACATCAAATTGAATAATTAACAGTTATTCTACGAACTCGAGTCGAATATGAGCTGATAGCCGATGAGGCGCGTAGCGCCGAATCGGCTATCGCTCATATTCGACGAGAGTGAGTGGAATAACTGTTCTAAATATTATATATACACAAGGTCTGAATTCACATACTTTGGTTTTCGGATATTTTCAATATTTTTTTATTTTGTTTATGTTTTGTCTTCGCTCTTTTGGCCGAGTATTTTTTTCAAAAATGTGTATTTTTAACCATTTTAAATTTTAAAAATTCATTTTCTAACCTGTAAACAATTTGTGGGAATTTTTTTGTTGTGTTTTTAATCCTGTAAAGGCTATAAAAAGCGAACAACTTGCCGTTTTCTCGTTCGCAAGATGTCGGAAATTCAGTTTGAGCCGCCATTTTGTTTTTCTCAACCAGCAGGATATGAGTTAATATCCTGCTATAGTAGAGAACCAATCAGATTGCAATATGCCTCATATCCGGACCTTGTGTATATAATAATCATAGATATCTTATATTCACTAGATAGTGCATCTAATTATTCTACAATTCAAAAATTGAAGCCCTGATTGCAGATTCAGGATATTCCCATGAAATGAAAAGATTCGTATGTTTTCTATTTGAATTCTTAAACACGGAACTTAAATATTGAAGTAAACCTATTCCAAATAAAAAATATTTCAGCATGAGCTCCACCTATGAATTTACTATATGAGTAAATTCTTAAACACGACCGAATTTATCATTATGATAAATTCGCGGCAAATTTTGAATTTATCATAATAATAAATTCGCGGCACCTAACACTAACCCTAGCCTAACCCCAACCCCTACCCTAACCACTAACCCCTAACCCTTAACCACTAACCCCTAACCCTAATTTTTTTAACTTTTTAAATTTTTTTAAATTTTTTAAAAATCTAACTTTTTAAACTTTTCTTGCTTTTCAAAACTCTTTTAAAACTTTTTAAAACATTTTTCAAAACTATTTTTTTAAAAAATTTGAAAAACTTGGCGTGGAGCTTATCAGCAAATTTTTGAGGCACAAAAAAGTTACTTTGCGCGAAATTCAGTCCCTAGTTTGGCCTGTTAAATTTTGCGTGCAGCGTCGTCACCCCAAGAAGGGCATTTTTGCGTCGACTGATCGATCTCACCCACGGCGTCCGTTTCTCTCATCACCTAATAAAACTTAATGGCGAGGCTAAAGAGGATTTAAATGTTTGGTTATCTTTCCTGTCAGCATTTAATGGCCGATCATTCTTTCTTGAAGACAGATGGCAATATTCCGCTAAACTTAATTAATTGTTCACGGACGCCGCGGGTGGCATCGGTTTTGGTGCAATTTTTGGCAAGGAATTCTGCCACGGTTTCTGGCCCGATCACTGGCGCCACCGTAACGTTGCTATTTTGGAATTCTACCCCATTGTACTGAGTCTGTATTTATGGGGTCATAAGATGGCGAATCATAGCATTTTATTTTTTAAATAAAAGGGCAAATTTACTCACTGGTTGGCCAATGAGGAGGGCTTTTCTCTTCATTCAGGGCAAAATTACTTGTACCTGATTGGCTGAGACGCAAGCGCGGGAAGTTTCTTGTTTTAAATAGCAATAAAAACAATGGCTTCTCGCTTTGTCGTCACGGATAATGATATTATTGAAGAATTAAAAATTTCTAGTGAAATACTTGAACACTTAGAACAAGTACAAATTTATTGGTTGGAGTATTTAAGAAATTGGCAGTCAGGGCAGCATTAAGAAACATCGGCGAAAAGGCGGAGATATACGAGGTTCAAGAATTTGACAAATTCACAATTAAGTTGCGAATAAATTTTGGCCTGTATGATTAACAAGTAATCGCATAGTTATTCGTAAAATTAAGGTTTAATTTCACTTGTGTTTTCAAAGTTTCACAATTTGTGAATCTTTGAAAACACAAGTGAAATTAAACCTTAACTTTACTCGGCCCCATGCGATTACCTATAGTAAGTTATTATAAGAAAATCCTTGAACGAGAAGAGATTACTGAAAAACGTGTTTCTGAAGTTATTCAAACATTGCGTTTAGAGAACGTTTGGTTTCCCATTCGTTGCTCTGTTTTGTGAATAGCTAAATTCTAGAAATGTTGATTGTATATTTTGTATGATAAAAGTTAGTGGTTTTTGGGTTAAATTTGAATTTTCTTTCAGATGTCGAACCTCTATCCGCTTAGTGGCACAGTGCACAATCTTGGACAAAACAAACAACAGACCATAAAAGTAGGAAACGAAGGTGCACCGCAGGATGCCTATGAAGTCATTGTTTATTCTGAGGCCCTCACTGGATATAATTCAGGCAAAGATGAATCTGGCGAGCTGGTTGTAAGCGTTACCATTCCAAATAGGCTTATCGAACGGAAGTTGGCCTGCTACGTGTACGAGCAGAAGGCGTATGGCTACAATTCAGAGAATATTTCTTTCCCTGTGGGTCCTGGGGATGCAAGAGAAATTAAAGCTGAACTAAAAGCAACTGGCGCGAGCGTCAACGGATCAGTTCAAATTGTTGGTTACCGCCTTGGATAATGTCCATGAGCTTACAGAGTCAAAAAGAGTGCCGACAGCGATATGCTACACTACATATAGTCAGACGAACGTTTTCTAAGTTTGTATTATATCAGTCTTACATATTTGTCAGTGTCATTGTAAAATGGAAACTTATTTTAATAAAAATCATGGGCAAAAATACAGAATAGCTAGTTGTGTGGCCCTTGTCCAAGTGCGGGCCAGTGGCTCAGATGTATGTAGTTCAAACGAAATTTTCAAAATAGATTTGATATAAAAATGGTTTTGATTAGCTAATGTGTATGCTCCACTATTTTCAAGGAACAGGAAAATGATGGGGTCATTTTTTCAAAACAAAATAAAATTAAATGTATTAGATATTTGTGTACCAAATTTATTATAAATTTAGCTGCCGTTTTACTCGCGCCTTCGGACAATTTTAACTGAGCTTTCCTTGAAAAGCTAGCACGACCAGATCTTGAACAATTGACAACATGTCAGGTAAATATTATTATACTACCATATCGCAGAAAAGCTCGGGTATTAGACCGTTCTTTTCATAGGTAGTTTTCGCTCAAAATTTTCATGTACAAAAATCTTTGAACCATTTAGTAGTTTTCTAATTCTTTGACTAGTTACTGTTGATCAGCCTGTCATGACAAAGTTTAAAGAGGGCGCATCATGTGTGCTTGCAATGTGTCATACCCATTGAAGGCCCAGAACATTTCGTTGTATAAATGTATTGAGCATTTTTTAATATGTTAAATATTTTCAGAAATGGATTTATAGAATATAAAAGGTTATTAAAGAATTGTTAAGATTGCTTAGCATCAACGTCTGCATCGTTATCGTAAAATTGAGAGCTTATAAGCTTCGCGTTCAACGACAAAGGACAAACGTCACTCGTCAGGAAAAGAAAAATTTTACGCTATAATTATAAAGCAATAAAAAGTAAATTGGTTTCTTGTTTTATAACTAGACTGCTATTCCTGTGTCATATGACAAAAAAATATGACACGCAAAAATAGAATGAAAATTATGCGAAGAGAATGTATGAAGTGTCATTACTCATTACAGTGAAAGCGCGTATATATGAAACTATTTTTTACTTGCATTATTTCAATATTAGTTTATAAATCGTTGAATGGTAAAACTTGCCAATACTCCAAAAATACGTTTCAAAAAGACAAAAAAGCTTTAGTTTTGCAGAGTTTAATTCTCAAACGTGTAAGCACTAATAAAATGAACGAACGTATCACGAAATTATTCGAATAAACCACATCGTATAGGGGGGGGGGGGGGGGG
>CACRXK020002391.1:4851-43872 GCA_902702795.2 Paramuricea clavata | reverse complement strand
ACATGAAATGGCAACTTGTTTCAGTACGTCCATATGTGATACGCCTGGCATTGGAACCACGACCGACAATAGAAGCATCAACAGATTAGCGAGAATTAGTATAAAATATCCAACGAACATATCACGTTTGCGATCTTTGCTGGCTGATGGAATGATGCTTTTGGAAGAGTGAAACTGAAAAGGGTAACAAGCGAGTGCAGTTCGAATACTATATATCCTACAGATACATTCCTCAGGTTTTCTGTAAGATGTGATTGCTAACACCGCTAGAAGCAGCCAATGCGCTGCCAGGAAAATGATCACGTAATATCGAAACACGTAAGCGACAATAACGATTGCAGATAACCTTGATATGAGTGTGAACAATTGCCAAATCAGCAACGTGGCTGCAGAATATAAATTAAAATCGCTTTCTTCGATAATTTCTTTTGCCATTCTCCAAAGAGGTTATGCTCCAAGCTAAGGACAGGACTGAAAACACATTCGAGACCACAGTGTAGCGTGGGAATTGCCACTGACGTAGCATGATGTATGTCTGTAGACACCATTGTGGAGCGGACTCTGTAATTGTCTCTACATAACGTAGTAATGCCATTCCGTAGGTAAATTTAGGGTCTAAGTTATTCTCTTCCCACCGTCCAATTGCTTCGAAGTAACGAGAAGCCATGGACAATTGAATAAGGCCTGTTGCACATGACGATACGTTTCTCGATTGAAAGAACGCTGTCATGTTTACCATGATAGAAGGAACGACGATAAGAAAACAAGTCAATGAAAACCACCAAATCTGATCGTTTATCCAATACTTCACAGCCACAAAAATATCAGCCTGCGATCATACTCAATAATTCCAGTTTTGGTTCCATAATTCGGTGTTCCAAAGGCACTATAACATGATAAAAGAGAGTTAACAGAAAAAATTTGTACTCCTGTACTGAATTTGCATCTGCGGAATGCTTCAACATCAGTTCAATCGAGTTAGATGCTCCAAAATGTTGATATTTATACCCATAAACTTTACCATAGAATATATACATGAACTTATGGTTAGAGCGCGACACAATTGGACGTAATATTTTAAATCCGACTATAGATTGCAAGTCCACGCAACTTGATAAAGTCCTAGGCGAAGCCGATGATTGGATAAAAATCTAGTCCTTGAAATCTAGTCCAGTCCGGATTGGAGGATTTGAAATCACATCTCATACGAAAAAAATCACTACCTAAAGTGCGGTGAATTAATTTTGATCCAGTCTTAGGACTGGATCAGCATAACTTGATCAGGTATCCATGCAGTATTGTCATGTGAGCAAAATCAAGCAATATCGTTGGCTAATTTACTCATGAATTACTGGGTTTTGAGATTTTAAGACAAAAAATCCCCCCACCCCTTCAGTGAGAGCCAGGGCAGCCTGAGCCCTCTGATCTTTCTCTCCACTGCACATTGACTGAGCAAACAGGAGACTTGTCAATCGACTGAACTGAGATTGCTTCTTATTTCAAATTAAACCAATATTTTATCCACTTGTCCTTGGGCTATTACCATTCATTTTTTTGCGTCCTTTTTTCACTTTTTCTTCACAGTTTTTTGTGCCTTTTTTTCATTAACCCTTGTCAAACGCACATTTTGACGTACGGATTTTTCGGCGAAAAGACATTTTGTCGAATCAAAGTTTCTGTGTTCAAAGTCTTTGATAAAAATCATTGTTGACTTTGATTGATTCTTTGATTTTGTTGTTTCAGTTGACCTCATGTTGTTTCAGTTGACCTCATTTAAATAAATAAATAAATTCGAATTTCGAAACTCGAAATAAATTCGAAACTCGGACTCGAAAAAAACCCGGATTCGAAAAAATCTGGACTGGTTTTTGAGAAATCCCGGACTCGAAATAGAAAAAAAAACCGGATTCGAAACAAGGACTCTGTACACGAGAAAGTAAAGGTTTTTTGCAAAGGTTTAATAACAGTTAACGTGATAAACGATTATCTCTTTATAACTGGTAATCAGTATACATATTTAAATAAATTTCTAACTGTAAAAGTGCTGTGAAACTATTTGGTTATCTGGAGTAGGCTGATAACGAATCTGAGTTGCAATGGTAATAATTCGCATACCAAAAGCAGTAAAATATTCACGGTATAGGATGTCTTCACTAATAAAATGCTAACTCGGGCTGTAATATAATAGCTAAGGGAAAACTTAAAAGCTGTGGTGTCAGCGTCAATTATAATAAAGGATACAGCAGATCGTCGATTATAATAAAGTCTTATAATAAAGGCTAGATTGTCAATTACAATAAAGTTTTATAATAAAGGCTCAAGGTTATAACGTGTGTGCCTAAAAGGCCGAGATTTTAATTATCTTTTAGGTACACGCGTTATAACCTCTAGCCTTTATTATAAGGGGAAAGTTAATTTAAGTTGATGCGCTCGCCAAATTCTTACTTATTCCACAGGCGGCCCAATCTCGCGAGGGTCAGTATAGACTTAATACAGTATAAATGTATATTACAGTAATGTATATTATAGTAAAAATATGTCATAAAATATAAATTTTAAAATGAAATTGACTTGCCTATTTGATAGTATGTGTTAATTCCTTGTATTCCTCCTTTGTTGTACTAATATTTTCCAAGACTTTGTACTCGATGTTACTAGTATACATGAAACATGATAAAGGCTAACGATTTCCGATCGTCGATACGACGGCACGGCACTTCGAATCGAAAATTCTCACACTCAAATCGCTTTATTCTCCAAAAAAATTCGCCAGCATGCACAACAGATGCCGTTCTTCGAAAATACGGAGATACTTCGGAGAGATGTACAAGTTTTGGACCATATTTTAACAATGGAAATCAAAACCCATTTTATATTGAACTTGCCCAGGCCGAAAATTACTACGGCGAACGTCTGCGCAACCAGGCCTCCTTTACCGTTGGATTTACAGGGGGGAAGCAGATATTTCCGGTAACAGCCAGCCAATCGCAACCGTGATAGCGACTGGTTTACATTATTTGAAATTTGATATTCAAAATAAAAACTCCTTCGATCGGATACTGTATAAAACTCGAGATGTTGTCGAAGAAAAGAAAACTAAACGACGGAGATTGTAGGAATTTAAGGAAGAAGAAATATACAGCGGCTCTTTGTTGGAAAGCATGGTAGAATATGATACTTTAATTCGAAATATGATCGTTAATATATTAGTGGCATCCTCCCCCCTGTAAATCTCAACGGTAAGGAGGCCTGGTTGCGCAGACGTTCGCCGTAGTAATTTTCGGCCTGGGCAAGTTCAATATAAAATGGGTTTTGATTTCCATTGTTAAAATATGGTCCAAAACTTGTACATCTCTCCGAAGTATCTCCGTATTTTCGAAGAACGGCATCTGTTGTACATGCTGGCGATTTTTTTTGAGAATAAAGCGATTTGAGTGTGAGAATTTTCGATTCGAAGTGCCGTGCCGTCGTATCGACGATCGGGAATCGTTAGCCTTTATCATGTTTCATGTATACTAGTAACATCGAGTACAAAGTCTTGGAAAATATTAGTACAACAAAGGAGGAATACAAGGAAAACACACACTATCAAATAGGCAAGTCAATTTCATTTTAAAATTTATATTTTATGACATATTTTTACTATAATATGCATTATTATAATATACATTTATACTGTGTTAAGTCTATACTGACCCTTGCGAGATTGGGCCGCCTGTGCTTATTCTAAAACATCTATTTGAACTCTAATGAACAAAAAGAGACCTATTTTAGGACTATTTTATTGCTGTCTGATGATTTTTGTTCAAAATTTGGGTAGGCGTTTTTGAGCCTTACTTTGACAACGAGTATTTTGTTTGTAAATACTTGTATATATTGATGAGGCAAGCTTAAGTTCCTTTAATTTAAGCCCAAACAAAATGCACATGCATTGCACACATCTATGGATATTACAATCTGCAGGTCCAACTGTAGCAATTAAGTATAATGCAGTATTTATTTTGTATTGTCTGTGGAAGATTTGGCGTTATGTAAATGCATGCAATAATATTAATTTTGTTGGCCTAGATACGCTCAAAATTATGTATAACGCATTAGTCGCGCCTCATTTTAACTACTGTTCAACTGTTTGGCAAAATAACGACCAAACACACTTAGATGAATTATATAAGCTTCAGAAACGAGCAGCAAGAATAATAACAAAATAATTCGGATTATACTATAAGATCTTCGGACATTTTTCAAAAACTTAGCTGGAAACTTCTTGACTTAATTTTGAAAAAGCGAGATCTCCTTATGACATTTAAAGCGATTAATGGCATGCTTCCAGAATACGTAACACGATTATTCCACACTTGTGAAAACAATGGTTACGTACTGCGCAGTAGTAATTTAAAGTTGTCTCAACCTAAACCAAAAACGAATTTTTTGAAAAATAGCTTTTCGTACAGAGGAGCAGCGTATTGGAACAACATCCCAGTAAACTTGTTGAAAACCCTAAGAGAATCAACAAATTTTAAATCTGTCCATCATCTATTAAATAATTACATCTTGTAAATAAGTAAATAAGTATATTTTGTAAATAAGTATAATTTAGTTTATTAGTTTATATGTTTATATTAGTTTATTAGTTTTTATTAGTTTATGCTTTTATAATGCATTTATTTTCCGCACGGCCCTTTGAAAATCACCTATGCGAAAGGTTACCGTTTCTAGAGATCAATAATAATAATAATAATAATAAAATAATAATTATTATGCTTAAGGTCGGTTTACACTATATAGTTTCTGTGCTCACACTCTGTATTTCTGCTTTATTTCGGCGGCAGTTAGCTCGTCATTTTCCCTCATTTTTTGGTCGATGAATGTTAGCTGCTCGTCCGCCAACTTAAATTAAGCTTTCGTCCGCTACGTTACAGCGAATCGTGACGTCTTTATGCCTTCTTCGCTTAAACTCTTAGTTATTGCAACGACTGAAGTATTTGTCGAAAGTAAGGAGACAATTCGCTCCCTGGCATAAAGCGACAGCCTCCCCGTGCCTCAATGTTTATAAAATATATCAATATTTATAAAGCACAGACGGACGTTTTCAGATCATAATGACCTCTTCGGAAATGCACGAATATTTACGAATGCTATTACGAGTACATACGAAGCTTCCGGATCGGTTCGGTTCGGTTGCGGTCAAACCTTGTCAAACCTCATGGTCACCGCGGTTTAACCTCAAAATTACCGCGGTCTAACATCGGTCGAACCTTAAAATCACCGCAGTTACACCTCGGTCGAACCGAGGTTTGACCGCGGTTTAACCGCAGTTTAACAGCGGTTTTTGTTAGGTTAATTCTGAGCGGTACTGTATCATTACATTAAATTAAAATATTATCTACATTATTACACTGGCCTGTAAGGCCAAGTGTCTTAAATCCCCCTTTTTCTGTCTTTTTTTCGTAGTCGAGAAATCGAGTTTGCGTTGGCTCAAGGTGCAACGATTAAGCCAAAATGCCATCGATTCCCTCGGTTCCATGACTTAGATAGTATAGTAATAAGCTCGTATATATATACGTAATAGCCGACTCATGCCATGCTTGTGGTACATTTTTTATTTATTAGCCCGTACGCACGCGCACAATTCCGAACTACAATGGTGGCTTTTCACAGAATGATCAAACTATATTTTACACAGTTTCGTTGAATTTTCAAAGAATTGTGCCGGTTTCCTATGTATTTTACGTTGTGTCGTACTCTGGATTTTCTTGCGTGTTGAATTAATGCGTTTTTCTTGGTGTAATGACTCAAAACCACAAAATATAGTATTTAGTACTCCACGAAATATAATCCGCGCGAAAAGCTTTGTGACAGCTATACTAAAGATAAAGCGTGCGTTCAAAATACCAACAAGAACTAGAACCATTATTGTATCATTTGTATGGTTCTCATTTGCTAGACTTGCCACAAGTCGACCTCGAAGAAACGCATTTCGTTCGAGGTTGACTTGTGGCAAGTCTACTCATTTACAATAACATTAGTTCGACGCGAATTTTAATGCAAGTATGGTATCATATTTCATAATACAACAAACAATGTAAACTAGCCATACATTTTGCCGAACATAACTTCGGCCCCTTTGGACATAACTTTTTCGTGATAATATTATTGGAACCAGAATCGAAAACACTATTTATAGTGTTATTTTCAAGCTTGTGTCTTGAGATTTTCATCTTTTATTTCGGTATTTACAGAATATTTATATTTTCAGCGCGACCTATGGAATGCACATGAAAACAACGCGCTGTTAGGATTTGCACGTGCATCGATCTCCGTTACGTCTCCCGAAAAGGTCTTTTATTTTTTAAAAAGTCCATAAAATTTGCTTGCTGTTTGAGATTTGTATTCCTGCCTTTTGCACCATAGCACATATCTCGTTATTTTCAGGCCAGTGTGAACGCCTGAGCAGGCGTCTTGTTTACGTTTAAAATTCAAAGTATTATTACAATATAAATATCACGCTCATATTGGCCCAGAAACAACTACGGTTCATCACAAAATAATCACATAGATATACTAGAATCAAATCGTTTAGAAATTAAGAAAATGCGTTTACGCAAATTTCTATGAGTAGCTGTACATCTGTCTCTGTAGTCAGGAATGTCTTGTCTGGAAAGCATTTCGCTACACAATTGCTGCAGCCATACTGTAGACAATGTGATGGCGGCAAGGGTAAAATATAGGGTAAAATATAGCTCTAACACATTCGACCTCACAATGACAGCAGTTATCAATTCAAGTTGTAAGCAGGCTGCATGCTCCATTTAGGCAAAAGTTATGTGGTGTATAAATCAGCCTTAAATTTTAATGCATCGCATAATTAGTTTGTATTCTGTAACAGAAATAATGATAAAGTATAATTTAATTATATACCAGTTGTGTGGCGACATTTCTGACTATAAATCGATATGGTCATTATAGATTTCACGAAAACCAGGTGCATTTCGGTCAGGGCTCACGCGAAGCCGAGCATTTCGAGTTGATGGGGACTGAAAGAAAACGGGGTTAAAACGATATATGGAAATAGTATATCGACAAATCCACGGGAGACATATTTAAGAGTTGGATCTGCTGTTTTCTGAAGCGTTGTACTACAGCTTAGTATAGCCGGTTTAGCCAAACGTATATACATATATGTAATATGATATATAAAATGATAAGTTACCAGATTTCTGCTGAAACTTCTGAAGTCTTTAATTTCGTCGCAATTATACTCTATATGCACACACGATTTAATTCTACGCAGTTTTATTTTCAATGTTTCTCATGAAAATGGTATCACACTGTGTTTCTGCGAAGAATCGAGTGATTACCATTTCTAATATTGTATGTATAGGGGTTGCGACAAAAATACGGACACAGACAGCGGTGACATGATAAAAAGATTATGCAAATCAGAATAATTTTGTATATGTGGATATTAGCCGCGTGTTGTGACCCGATATCGTTCACTTGTGGGGAACACGTTGTAGAAATCCACACTTTCACAAAGTCACAAATCACGAGTCACAAACTTGTACGTTTTAAGATAGTTTTTACACCCAACAACAACAAGTAATAAGGGGGGATTTCGTTCTCGACCAATCAGCGCTTTTGTTTACATTTTTGCCCTAAGCCAATCAGAATGCGTAAAACGCTTCATCACATGAAATTTGTAAACAAACATATGGGGTTACTTCAGAGCTTTTCTGCAAGCGGTTTTTTGGTTTTTTGCCATGAAATTCATATATGTTGTTCTTAAAAGAATTCTCCTCAACTTCCTCGTGGCGATTTTTGATTAATTGCGTGATTGCGAAGATATGGGTCTTCAAACTTTGCGTTGCGCAGGCTTAAATACCACCCCTCGAATTTGTAGGTTCCGAACGGATTAGCGTTTTTAAAAGTCTTTCAAATCGAGGTTTGAGAGGTTTTATTTTTTAAAAGATACTTTTATCTTCATATTTTCACATTAACTTATTAATATCCTGTGTAACAAGTAAACAGGGCATTTCCGGGCCGGGACAAGTTGACATGTCGATTTCTTGCCAAACAGCGTGACGATCAATATGGCGAATATCTAAATACAGGGAATTTTTAAAATTTTGTTGGTATAAATGGGATAAAGAAGCTCATCAAATATTTGGACTATGGACCTTCAAACTTATGCCAAGTATTTATTTGATTGATTAGCTCAATAACTGTTTTTGGCTCGTTTTTCGTCGATTTCGACATTTAGTCGAGCTTAGTCGACTTCAAAATAATGTGTCAACATTGCGTGTTGCAGCCTGTGGATATGAATATTTTCGTTTGTTTGACAATAACACTTTTCTTCACTCTTTTCAATCCTTGAATGACAATATATTCATTGGTCTCAGAGTCCTCAACTTAAGGAAGATGGATGACTTTGGGACAGATATCAAAATTTTGTTCAGATATCAAAATTTATGGACATATATAGTCACAGAGCATAGTCATAGGACCCTCATTGTTTCTTCCTAACTCATTAAGCGGCAATGCGCCCGAATGCGCCCTGAGATTGGCAAGGGGGTAAGCGGCAATGCGCCCGAATGCGCCCTAACATGACTCCTCAACTTGCGGGCATGATATTTGAGCACGTGTTTATCGGGTTGCCTAGCAACGGATACGAAAATAGAACGTGAAATTCGAGCTTTTCAACGGTGTATCATGCAAGAAAATCGGCCAAAAACTCGCAAAGTTTTTCAAGTTTAAAACCTTAGTTTTTCAAAAATAATGAACAATGGCGATACTGTTGCAAGGAATGGTTTTACAGCAAGTTTTAAAAGCGAAGAAAGAAGAGGTTTTTGAATCATTTACAACGAAAATTTGGCATGAAAGGAAAGCGAATGTATTGACGTTTTGGAGCCAAGTTCTTCTGTGAACCATCCGCGAGATTTTCAGCCAAAAAGATGAGGATTTCTCTAAACTTTATTAAAAATAGAAGTCGGAAATCACAAGAAAGATGAACGCGGAACTCAAGTGAGCAGATACAATATTTTTAAGGGTATTTTTGAGTAGAAATATGCGATCAAACACTCACAAAATTCGACCGCATTAAAGTTGGTTGAATCTAGTTTAAAGTTATCTTTTTAGACGAACTGTTTATGCAAATTTGGGCACAATTTCGACTGTTTTCGTAACCCCATTGTTGGTCTTCTTGTTCAAGTTGTTATTTTAGCTAAAGTATGTTTCAAACGACACCAGATTAAATTACTATGTGCGTACGTGCCCTTTTTGGCAAGAGTACTTCGAGTATTGAATTACACTAAGTAAGTAGGATACTCCAAAATCACTGTTATATCTATTTTCATCAATTTAGTCTTAAAACGACAACTCGTTTCAGACATATTGTGGTTTAAAATAAGTGTATTGAATTAGTGCGCTTGCTGGCCGCGTGCGAATTTTCAAAAAGTCTGCACTTGAGTTCTAAAGCTTTTAAAACGCTTTTTCTATTGGGTTTTATATTTTCTAGTAACTACACGTTGAATCAGAAGGAAAAGTTATCAAAAATAGGTCGCGACCGTTGCTTGCAAAATGCCGCTTCTCTCTGAAATGGCTTCCTTTGCGGGAAGCCATGAAATTGAAGTCCTAACAAAAACATAGTTTAGCAGTTCTTTTGGGCCCATAGCTCACTTATTTATCATGAAATCGCTTCACTAGAACATTTTAATAATGTCTATGGGAAACTTTGTAATTTTCTGAACTAAAGGTTTATGGTTTTGAGGTGTTTATTTTATAAAATAGCACGCGCGACAAAATGGCACTAATGTGGTGTCTCATGTCTGACAACCAACCAAAGATGAAAGTCCTTATTTCACCCTTTTATAGCTATGTTGAATACCTGACTATTAGGTTATCTTTTTCATTTGAGCATACAGATAAAATTTCTACACAATTAGTCCGTATGAAAGCTTATTTCAAACTAAAAAAAGCGATTGTTTTTTAGAGCCAGACTTCAAAAGAGAACGCGTGTCTGACATTTTATAGCAGCCTACATTGGCGCGCAAAATAATTTTGGCTAAAAACCGTTTCTTTCCAAACAGAAACATGAGAAAATTGAGCTAAAAGGCTTACCTGATGTATGTTTAAAATGTTTTTCTCTTTATGGTGTTTTTCAGTGCTTTGAGTAGAGAAGCGAATAACTTTTGGTTTTGTCACCACAATTTGCCTTTGAAAATGTCGGCTGTCATTGTCTGTGTTAAAAACACCTCAGAAAATTCCTATTTTCTCACCTCCCCATCCTTGGTTTATATTGAAAATAAATAAATTCTAGTACCATATGTCCTTTTAAATATATTTGAGGTAATTAAAAACTCCAAAGATGAACAAGCACTGTGTTTTGGCTTGCACATTTTGTTGAATTTGAACACTTAGTTACTGTTCTAAATTTCATGTTGTAAACATCTTGCCCAAAAAAAGCAAATGAGTATTTTTTATAATTTTTGATCGTTTTCTAATTCATATCCCAAAAGATGAAAATTGGTTATAATATAGATATGTACTAATTTAGTAAATGATTTTTTTTTTGTTTTTATATAAATTTATGGAGATATTGCCCCTTTAGGTGATGAGTGACATGAAAAACAAAGTGTCACTGCTTTACAAATAAAAATTTTCATTCAAAAAACTAATGATATATGTAGGTATGCAAAGTCATTTAAACTAAATTTGGTCAATCATATATCACTAATGTTTGGTTGAAAAGATCAGATTTTTTTATGCAACTGTTTCTGATATATTGCCATTTTGGTGAAAGCTCTTGAATTCAATCACAAATTCGCCATATTGCTTGCGCCTTAGGCGGGTAGAAACATTGTAACAGCTTGCCGCCGCTTAATGAGTTAAGATCTTTCGAGAAAGAAGAAGGCAGGACTTTTGAATCATTTGCAGAGGTTTCCCATGGCCCAACCTCATAGTTCGACCAAGGAAAGTTTGCAGAATGGATTGAATGACACAAGAAGAACATCCTGATGCACTACACTGTTGTTGATAACCAAGAGGAATCTTGTGAATAATTGTACACTTAATGTACTAATAATTTCTGACAGGAGCAAATGTATGTACTTTTGTTGCTAAAGGGAAAATAATAGAGCAACAAAATGGCAGCAACTTGCAACAATATCTGATTTCTGCACATGTCAATAAAAAATGTTGGCTAATGTTGTCCCAGGTGTTGTATTTACAGTATGTGTAAACATTTGCAACTAACATGTGTTGAAATCAGATTTTGTTGTAAGTTGCTGCAATTTGTTGCTCTTATTACTCCACCTGACCTTAAAGTATATAGATATTTTGTTTTACCTAGTACTGTCCGCTATATGTTACCTAGTCCAGTCCACTATGTGTTTGCTATTGGACTGGAAAACAGGCTAGTAACCATGCCAATTGCTGAAATAGAGTATACAGTTTGGACCATTTGGTTCAAAATTAGCCTTTTGCAGTCACTCTGTTTGTCCATAGTTTTTGTTGTAAGCCATTAAATGGCTTGCAATTATCATATAACTCAAATCTGTCCTGTCTGTCCTGTCCGTCCTGTGTGACACTTACAACTGCATTCCGAACGATTCCAACCATATGACGATAGTTTTGAAAATGGCTTCGACAGGGAGTGAGAACTTCGCGTGTTTTAATTTTTGCTCTTTTTGGTCTTGAATTTGTGGAGAATGGGACACCACAAATCGTGAAGAATGTTCAGTTTTGTTTGCTGTATCAATCAATCAAGCGAATGTAATGTAAATCTGTATGTACATTTTGTTTGTAGTACAGTCTGTAGACTTAATCGACACTCAGAAATATTATGCAGATTTCAAATTTGCTCCATTGTCTACTCTGTAACATATTAGCTTTAGATTATTTGGTTCATTTTTATCTTTTATTTGCTGTATCAATCAATCAATCAAGTGAATGTTATGTTAATCTGTATGTACATTTTAATTTGATTTTTTCTATTTAACTCTTTCTCAGCCGGGTCCATTACGCGTAGAGCGTGCACGGTCTACGGATGTTTCGTTCATATCTTTGGTTCAGTAAATGCTATGTTGATGAAAATACCACCATTCGATTCAGTATAAAAATATATACTAATTCATAACGATAGTTTTAGTCAATGGCTACATTATAGCGATTTATGAGCTTTGAAAGTCAAGCGAGCTCGTATATGATCAAATTACGCAATATTACTAACAAATTATAAACATAGGCATATTTTTCGCCGAACATAACTTCGGCCCCTTGAGACGTATGCTCATTCTGATATTCTTGATTAATTAAGCAGTTAAAAATAACATGTATAGTGTTATTTTCAAGCTTCTATCTTTAAAAGTGCGACTTTTAGTGCTGAATTTTGTATTTCTGCCCGGAATTTGTGTTAATCCCAACCGGAAATACAACAAAAAATCGTCAAAACAATGCTACGCTTGTATCGTGTGACTCTGGAAATGCCAGAAATGGTTCTACAGGTCAAAGGGCACCTATACGTGTGAGTTTGACGTCATCCTGGCTAAAGAAGCTCCTTATTGGCCAAGTATTATGTAATACAAGCGCGTGCGAGTAAAACCCGATACAATGAAAATTTCAAAATAAATATTTCTACTCGCCGTATTCATACGAAACTTTCTACACGAAAGCGCTTGAATACAAAGAGTATTTAACACATATAGCCTTTCAGAAAATGATGAAAAGTTTAGAATATATTCAACTTTTTCTCGTTTGAATATTTGACGAAGTATAGAAATATATGATTGTTTCGGTTTATGTAATGTTTTGACGGCACTTGACCCCCGTTCGAAAGGTTATATTATGAGGATTACAATGGTGGGTTTTGTTTTAAAGGGGGGTAAATACTCGCCGCGATATTTACATCACAAAAATTGAATCGAAATGTAATACGAAACTACCGACTGAGAAAGAGATGAATTATTATGAAATCTATATTAGACTATATACTAGTACTGTAGACTTGCACAATCGAAATATTATGCAGATTTCAAATTTGTTTTGTTCTATTGCTTACTCTAACATATTTACCCCATAGATATCTTATATACACTAGATAGTGCATCTAATTATTCTACAATTCAAAAATTGAAGCCGTGATTGCAGACAATGAAAGCAAACACACTTAATCAGGTCACATTCAAGATCACACCTCATGATTTTGCCCAAAAAGCATCACTGGAAATGTGGTTTATCAGGTAGTATTTTATAACTCAAAGGGCACTTTTGCCCCCCTTGCCCCTCCTAGCAAAAGGCAGGAGGGGCAGTTGCCCCCCCCCCAGTTCCGGCATCTCTGGTAACAAAATAACAGAATTTTGTAACATATGACCTTGCAATTACTTTTAAAAATTTGTATCAGATAATGTTGCAGTAACAAACTTCGGTCACAGAGGTGAAAAGGGCATACAAATTATTCCAACAAACACCAACACTTTTAACAAGTTTATAGTTAACCCTGCTGTGACTGACTAATGGCTTGCAACATGTACGCACTGCGTACCTATTTTTCATATTGCTTTTGGAAGAGGAAAGGCAGTGCTTAAAAATGATGGATGTCGAGATTTGAGAAATTTCTCTCATGAGAAATGCTACTGCATTGTTTCAAAAGATGCCTATTTGGCATATCTAACGTTAGTACTTTCTAACTGCTAACAGTATAGTTTATATATCAATTGTTTGGACATGCACATACTGATGCACATGTAAGCCAATGTTTGGCTATTTGTCAATTTATACTATTGTACAAGAAATGATTCCAACAAAATGATCAATGTAAAATGTATTTATTGAGCAAAATATTGCTCATTTGAAATTTTCTGACTATACTATAATAGGATAATAGAACGTACTGTACATACAGTACTGTAATCATAGACATTTTCATCAAGTTTTCATATTGCCACATTAAAGTTATTTTAACTCTTTTTCGTCCGGTGCCAATTAGACCAGGACTGGACCGACCTGGTTCTTTGGAGATTTATATCTTTGGTTCAGTGCATGCTATGTAGATGAAAATAACACTGTTCGATTCAGTAGGAAATTTCCTATCGATAGAGTTAGTAAAATGTCAATATTTTAGCGATTTACGACCTTTAGAGGTCAAGCGACTTCATATTTCATTATATTACACAATAATCCCGAAATATGTAAACAATGTTTACTAAGGCATACCTTTTGCCGAACATAACTTCGGCCCCTTTCAAGATATCTTTTTCGTAATAGTCTTGTTTGATTCACAATCAAAAACACTATTTAGAGTGTTATTTTCAAGCTTATATCTACAGATTTGCATCTTTTATTTTGGTATTTCAAAATATCCAAATTTTACGCGAGAGCTTCAACCGGAAATTCATATTAGATTTTCCAAAACATTGCGTGCTTACATCCCATCACTCGGGAAATGTCGGAAATCAATTCTAAAGGTCAAATTGATTATTTGATTATTGATTATTGACATGATAAAATTCTTACCCCTACCTTATTCATTATCCCTACAGCGTGATTTGCACGTGCATGGGGCTACAGGAGCTCCTTATTGGACAATTTTATCATGAGACACGCACATGCGAGTAAAAACCCGATATATTGAAAAATTCAAAATAAATATTTCAAGTGGCCCTATTCAAACAAAATTTTCTACACGAAAGTGCTTGAATACAAGGAGTATTTTACTTATATTGACATGAGGCGAATACCGAAAAGTTCAAGACATATTCAAGATTCTCTTGATATCAAATTCAAAATGTTTGGCCAAGCGGTGAGTAAAATATACGATTGTTTTGGTTTGTGTAATGTTATGACGGCATTTGACCCTCCGTTCGAAAGGTTATTATTTGAGGACTCCAATGGTGGTTTCAGTTTTAAAGGGGGGAATACTCGTCGAGATATTTTCATCAGAAGTAATTCAATGAAAAATATCAAATTTATCGACGGATGATAAAGAGTTAACTCCTGATAGATCATTGGCTACAGTATATTAAATAACACTGATATTGTTTTCCACCAAATTGTAATAAGTCTAATGTTTAATTGTCTAATTTTCCTTATTAGAATAGTTTTAATGAAACTAGTATTTTTATGAGAATATTGTCTAACATTAAGGTGGCTCGATACAGTTTTCAAAAATTCAGGTGTTTAACACTTTGACATGTTCAAACTACGCATTTTTAGGATTTATTCAGCAGATATTGGGTTTTTTATATATTTTGATAACTCTACTTTCAAATTATATTCGTTTTAGTAACAGATAGTTCGTTGCTATGACGACATACGTGTACGAAATTGACTCCAAAATGGCCTATCGTCTCGTATAGTTGGAAAAAAAGCATGGTGACCCCCAATTTTTTTTCGTGCATTATTTTACTTGGACTTAAAGCTAACAATTAGCAAAATATAAAAAATTTCTGTAATGCCATTTTTTTGGAAAATGCGAAAATGTCATATTCTTTGGTAACATTTTTTTGGCATTACAGAATTTTTTTATTTTTTGTATAATGAAAATTTTTAGCGGTGCAATACAGCATGCAAAATTTGAACATAGGTCACCAGACAAAATAACGAGATATAGCGCATTGTTTTTCTAAAATGGAAAATTCTAATGACGTCAGCAATTGACATAAAACGCTATAGAACACGCGCAATGGCGTGAGATGGCGCGAGCAACTGCTCACGTCAGGTCATTTTGGAAGTTCTTTCATTTTGTTAATCAGTTTCCGCGACCTGCGCGTAAATATGGTCAACCGGTTTTGAGTTCGCGATTCTTGAACAGGGTTTTTGTGATAACTATATCGAGCCACCTTAAGGTCACATAAAAAATTACTTGTTTAACATCCACCCATTTCAGTTTTCCAGGTTGGGCGGGAGGGTTTTTCTAATTTTGCCTACAAACTCTACTTAAGGGTGTTTCAGAAACACAATCCTGGATATTCAGCACACCACCACAGTCATAACTTTAATATTAATTAATACTGCATTTAAAACAGAAAAAATACAACATATGGGACATAAGGGTCATGCCCAACACCTTAACTGTGAACAGGTACTCTGGGAATGAGATTGAGTTTGCGATTGAAAATCACCACTAAACTGGGAGGGTTTTAAAAAAATATTTAAAATTTTAGAGATTGGTGGATTTTCTCGTGTCGGGAGAGGACACGAAACAAATAATTTTTTATGTGGCCTAAGGGGTCCATAATATTTTCACAAGCAGACAGTGGATAATATTTTCAACTTCTTTGCAAACATTGCTTTGCAGATAGTTATCTAGTCCAGCAAATGAAAATTTGCTAATAATTTTTACATGATCATTGATCATGTAAAATTATTAGCAAATTTTTTTATAGATATTGGGTAGACATATTATAGGAGCCCTGATGAGTGATGTTATGCTCTAACTCAGGCATGTTAATGCCTGGGTCTGCCCACGCTTGGATGATATATTGCGCGCGTGTTGCACGCGCAATCTGTCAGTAATGCATCTGTTAGAATATACTTGTGCGAGTATTTTAGTCAATTCGGGCATTTGCTTCAAATCAAAATATAGTTTATATGAGCAACAGGATTATTTTGGAATATACAATGCAAAGAAGTCGGTATACTATTCAGTTTTGATGTAATAATTGGCGTTTAATTTGTATAGCAATAAGTATTGTATCATTTGCGACAGCTGACCTTTGAACTGCTGATAAATAAAAGCTTCTTATAGTGCGCTATCTTGCGATTATTCAGTATTAATTGTCGATTGTTTCTCATTTTCGATGAAAAATTGCTTGTGAATTACAAATTAATTATAGCACACATAGTTCACTCAGTCTTTTCCACCTTGGCATACTTCCCTTCAAGCATTAACTATGCTTCAAGATATCGGCTTGAACGCACAATGAATGCTGTGATTGGAAATATGGCACATAAAATTCATCACGTGAAAAACGCATTCGACTTGCAGCAGGATAATTTGACAAAATTTTGTTATTTTTATTAGCTAAAAACATTAACAAGGGAACAAAGTTTTCTGCGTTAATTTGGAAATCGTACATTTATTTGTAGATAACATTTAGTGACGCGATTAACATTTGTTTGATGCTGATCATCGTAATATAGCCGCATAAAATAATGAAACGAAGCCTAAATGTAAACTTTCCAGATTCATTCAACAGTGACATTATATGTGTGAATGATTATCGCAATTCTGTGTCCTCTCAGTCATGAAATATATTGCTGCACAGCCCTCTGAATAAAACATATCATTTTTTGTGTTGTTTTTCGAAATATACATCACAATGATCGTTGCCATGACAACGAAAAGTAGGTCAACTTTTAAAATCTCCTTTGACAAATCATATAAAACTTGAATGGAAATAATCAAGGTCATATGATTTTTCACGCCTGACAAAAATGCATGCCAAAGCGCCAACGCGCTTTAATTTCTTGAATTTTCATCCTGTTTCTACAAAATTTCCCCTAAACACATACATAGAACATGTCATTCTTACAAATCGTATGTTTTTTGTTTTTCAAATTGCTACATTTTTGGTGGGAAAATGACGTCACAAATTGCTGCTAAAAAATCAACAGTTAGCTATTGTTAATTTTATGCGCTTATATGGTAGACGATATTGAGAGAGCCATAAAACTTAACTCCGTTTCTAAATATGACTATTTCTTGCGAAGATATGGCAGTACAAATGTCGAAAATCGGCCATTTTGTTACTAAAAATAGAAGAAAATGGCCGATTTTTAGAAATTTGAGTCATGATATCTTCGCAAGGAATGGTTGTATTTCGAAACAGACTTCTGTTTTAAAACTCTCTCAATGTCGTCTGCCGAATAAATGCATAAAATTAGCAATAGCTAAATATTAATTTTTTAGCTGCAAGTTTGTGACATCATTTTCCCACCAAAAATGTAGCAATTCAAAAAACAAAAAACATACGATTTGTAAGAATGAGATGTTCTATGTTTATGGGAAATTTTGTAGAAACAAGATGAAAATTAAAGAAATTGAAGCATGTTAGCGCTTTGGCATGCATTTTTGTCAGGCGTGTTTTGTCTATTTTCGCCAAATACACAAACTGAGACCCAGGCATTAATGCACCTGAGAACAAAAAAAATGGAATAGTCCTTTATAAAAAGGTGTGACATAGTTTGTGGATAAATATGATCATTTGGCCAATCAAGCAAGCCAGCCAACAGGGCAGAAGGCAGACTTTTTAAAAAGGTCTATTAATTAAAGCAGTAGTATTAATTAAAGCTGTAGTACCTAAAGTTTTTCCATGAGAAGCTGTAAGCACATGGGACAATCAAAGTCTTTCTCACAGACACCACAATAAAGGTGTAATGGCTTAAAAACAATATCCCATTTGTAATCTAATGACTTCAATAATAATTTCCTGAGACAAGTATGTAATGTTTACAACATGAGCGGCCGTGTTGTATATCCGATACAACACAGACGCAAATGTCATGACTCATGAGTTCATTGGCGAAGTAATTTTAAAAATAAATGTTGTCTAAGCCAAGAAAATCAAAGTTAAAGTTTATGTAAATCAACATGAATCTGTATCACATATACAAATACGACACGCTTATGATTTTTCTTTGTGTTTTCGGCATGAATTATTAATGAGTTTTTTAATGTTACTCACACAATAGGCCCGCATGTCATCATGCATTCCAACTCTGTCCTTGGCTATATCTCTGTTGTTGTAATATAACAGTGCAATTGAGGGCTTGCCATCTCTGCCAGCACGTCCAGTCTCTTGGAAGTATGCCTTCACTGAACTTCGCAGTCCAATATGTATAATTTGGCGGATGGCTCGAATGTCAACACCCATCCCCATAGCTGTCGGAGATTGTGACGAACACTCGCGTGACCGGAAGTAAACTGCTATAATTCAGCCAATAGTAGGGCTGCATTTACATGTGCTTATATAGCGAAATAATTTTGTTGTTGAGAGAGAGAGTTTTTGTGAGATTACCGATATATAGCGAAGATATATCATTAAAACTATTTAAATATCGATACGAGTGATTTTTCGTAGATACGTACTCTGGAGGCGAGTAAGTTACGAAACGTGGCACCTCCGACGGGATTTGAGATTATAAATAATATTGTGTACGTATATTTATAATATATTGTGAGATTATCGTGTATGTTTATTTCGTGACGACGTGGTTATATTTTGAATATTATGGCGACCAAACCCGATGAGAAAATCGCAGTTCTGGATGTTAAATTAAAGCAGTTACTTATTACATGTGGGAGAACCGTATCTGTGTTAGAATCGACGAAAGATATCGCAATAAATCGCCAAATAGAGTCGCTACAAGCGCTTTCGAAAGATGTTGAACAATCACGTCGCGAAGTCGAGCTACTAAAAATTACAAACGACGAACCAGAAGATGAAATAACGACATGGAATGCTGAAGTTGAAGAGAAATTATCGAAGGCAGATGAGGATATTAAGCGACTCGAGAAATGGCAAGACGAATACAAGCAAGAGAAAGAATCCATAGCGCGAGAAGAGCAGTTCAAGTTTGAAATGAAGCTTCACGAAACTAAATTACAACTTCAATCGGAACAGAATACGAAAGTTTTGGGTAAACAAACCATTGGAGCGGAGAAAGAAGTTGCCGTAAAGCTGCCAAAGCTAGTAATAACGAAGTTCGACGGGTCATTCACCGACTGGAATCGTTTTTGGGGACAATTCAGCGAATCTATAGAGAAATCTGGCATCGCAAACGTTGTGAAATTTTCGTATCTAAAAGAGTTACTTGGCGACAAAGTACGACGTGACGTCGAGTCACTTCCAAAGGTTATAATCGGGCAAAAGCTATATTGTGTGAGAAATACGGGAAAGAAAGCGAGATTGTGAAAGCATATAGTAAGAACATAATAGATTTACCGTTAATAACATCGAATAACCCAAAAAGGATCAGCGAGTTCAGCGAAAAGTTAACGTACTGTGTACAGTCCTTGCAGACTATGAAAAAGTTGGATGGCGTGAATGGTCTGACCTCATTGACACTTGACAAATTACCGGCGATTCGGGGAGATTTGGTAAGATCAGATAAGGAATGGGAGTCTTGGGATCTGGACAAACTTGCAGAAGCATTGCGGCTGTGGGTGCGCAGGAATCCAGTTGATACTTCACATCGTGATCGGGACGAAGAGCAAGAGAAGAAGAGACAAGAGATGAAACTGTTTCATTCTCATCTAGGACGGGGTTGTGTATATTGTGATTCTAGTGATCACAAAGCTAATGACTGTCAGAAAGTAACAACAGTCGCTGATCGCAAACAAATCCTTGCCAAGAAACATCTTTGCTTCAACTGTGCTCTCGGGAGCCACCAAGCAGCCAAATGTCAGAGTAAAAATTTGTGCCAAAAGTGTGGTAAGCGGCACCACACATCTATATGTGATAAATCGACTACATCAGAGGAAAGAAAAATCGCTTTGACCGCAAATGAAGTAGGAGAAGGGGTATTCCCAGTAGTCTTGGTGAAAGTAGACGGGATAACAATGCGAGCACTTATTGACAGTGGGTCCAGCAGCTCCTATGTTTCAGCGAAAGTTGCAGATATGATGAACAAGAAGCCAAGCGAACGTACGACAAGACAGGTGGAAATGTTAATGGGGACACATACTACTCAATTGGAACTGTATGATGCTGAGCTTTCCTCCATCGATGGTGAGTTTAAAATGGATGCGAAGTTGACGAAAGTGAACAAGTCTCAATTGCTAACAATACCCAATCCACAATACCAACGAATGGCAGCGACATATTCCCACCTACAACCAGTCGACATTGCGGACAAGGATACCAAAGATCAACTACCTATACATATAATCCTCAGCGTGGGGGATTATGCCAAGATAAAAACAAATACAAAGCCACTCATTGGGAAAACCGGGGAACCCATCGCGGAACTTACTCGATTTGGATGGTTCCTCATGTCTCCAGGTAATGAGTTTGACAGACGAACAATGTTATTGACACAAACCAGTCAACTCGACTACGAGCAGCTCTGCCGCCTTGATGTACTGGGTCTAGAAGATTCATCGGAACATGATCAGAAGATAGTACACTCAGAATTTAAAGAGCAATTACGGCGTTCGCCAGAAGGCTGGTATGAAACTGGCTTACCTTGGCGCAGCAATCACCCGGTACTCCCTTCGAACAAGACCGGAAGCCTACATCGCCTGAATGGTTTGACCAAGAAATTGCAACGTGATGGCTTGACTGAGCAATATGACAATATAATTCGTGAACATGTGGAAGCAGGGATTGTGGAAAAGGCACCGGACATGCCAGTGAATAAAGAATTCTATATACCACACAAGTGTGTTGTCAAGGAAAAGTCGGAGACGACCAAATTACGTATAGTATACGATGCTTCAGCACGTGCAACGCCGGACAGTCCATCCCTGAACGAATGCCTGCACAGCGGTCCATCCCTGCAAAACAAGCTCTGGGATGTCCTGATCCAGCAACGAGTTTTTCCTGTAATGTTTTCGGCAGATATTCGTCAAGCCTTTCTACAGATACGAGTGAGAGAAAATGAAAGAGATGCCTTGCGGTTTCATTGGCGGAGAAGTGAAATGGACGTGGTAGAAACATTTCGGTTTGCGAGGGTATTATTCGGTTTAGCTCCATCACCGTACCTGCTCGAAGGAGTCCTTGAAAGTCATCTCGACGCATGGGCTGACAGATATCCTGATGAGGCTGCACTGCTACGCCGTAGCATGTATGTTGATGACCTGTTAACGGGAGGGAGAACTGTCCAAGAAGTACAGACGAGGAGAGAGATAGCGAAGGAAATATTACATGATGCCACTTTTGAGCTTCTGCAAAACCTCGAGACGCCCACATTTCTCGTAAGCCTGAAGAAGTACATCGCCCGCCGTGGGCGCCCGCGAGTAATATATTCTGATAACGGTGGAACATTCGTGAAGGCGAGTGCGTAAGGAAGAACGAATACGTGGGCTAGTTGAGGAATACGAGATAACATGGAAGTTCAATCTCAGCCGCGCCCCGTGGTGGGGCGGCCAATTTGAAAGGTTAATCGCAGTGGTAAAGTCGGCAATGTACAAGGTTGTTGGAGGAGGATTCTTGACGTGGGACGAACTAGCTGAACTGATGTTAGATATCGAAATACAGATAAACCGACGACCCTTATCATACATGGAGGACGATGTGGAATTGCCAACCCTAACCCCATCTACATTCCTGTACCAACGTTCAAACCATCTACCCATCGAAGAGACATGGAGAATCGAAAGTCATGATCTTAGGAAACGTGCCAAGTACCTTCTTGCCTGCAAGAACAACCTGTGGAAACGTTGGAAGAGGGAATATCTAACGGCATTGAGAGAAAGACATACTATGATTCATGCGAGAACGAAGTTCTGTCCCAAATCTGGAGATGTGGTCATAGTGTTGAGTGACAACAAGAATCGGGGAGTGTGGCCTTTAGCTGTGGTCGAAGAAACCTTTCCTGGCAAGGACGGTGTCGTGAGAGCTGTGCGGCTCAAGACAAAGAACGGGGTACTGGAAAGACCGGTGCAGTATTTATATCCCATGAAACTGAGTTGTGTCGAGTTTTCAAAGAAACCGACGAAGCTGAATGCTGCAGCACCAAAGTTTGAACCTCGACCGAGCAGAGCAGCTGGCGAAGCAGCGCGTATACGTATTCAAGAGATGGCAGAAGAAGGCGACATATGAACATACGAACAAATCGAACACGCAGATTTTAATCTATATTTTACATTGAGTTAAAGTAGGAAAGTTGCAAAACAATTATTATTGGCTAAACTGTGAAATAATATACATCCCCCTGGGAATGTATATGGGGGAGTGTGTCGGAGATTGTGACGAACACTCGCGTGACCGGAAGTAAACTGCTATAATTCAGCCAATAGTAGGGCTGCATTTACATGTGCTTATATAGCGAAATTTTTGTTGTTGACAGAGAGAGAGTTTTGTGAGATTACCGATATATAGCGAAGATATATCATTAAAACTTTATTTAAATATCGATACGAGTGATTTTTCGTAGATACGTACTCTGGAGGCGAGTAATTTACGAAAGACACGACTACAATAGATACTGCCTTATTAGTATTCTTTATATAAAGAATACTAATTAGGAGTGTTTTATCAGGTTTAAAGCCTCTGCACGTGACATATTATGGTTGACATAATTTGCCAATAAGCTTATGAATTATTAATGAGTGTTTGAAGGTTCATTTCCCCTCAATTTAACGTAGATCGAAATACGTCGTTATTGTCATCATACGTCGTTATTGGCCTTGATTATTTTTTTTAAAGATAACATAAGCTAAAGTGCAACGTAAACTGTACTTAATTTGTGCATGCATTTTACTCCATTTAATTGGTGTTAAATTAAATTAAATAAAAATTAAATACTTCCTTTCAAATCGAACATATATACGCGATAATGCGAAAAGACGGCAGTTTTGCTTTGTCTGGTAGAATAATCTATATAAACCTTAGCTTATAATTTGTTCACTCTTCAAAATAAATATACGTTCTCTGCATGTATAGACTATATTATTAGAATAGCCTCATGGAATGCATGTATGCATGCATGCGGTTACAAAACAGTTGCTTTGTCGACATCGTATCCAAATATAAAATACCAACCATTCATAAACGACTTGTATGTACCTTGCTGGAACTGATGATATTTTACATTTTAAATGCTGACCTTACTCTCATGTACATATATATAGGAAAGAATATTTTATGAAAAATATTGTAACATCACATAGTTTGTTAGAGCGTATATTTTTGCTATTTACATTATAAATGCCCAACATTGTCTTGATGCACATAGTCAAACAATTGTCTGTAACTGAATCTATACTTAAGCTGAACTGGTTCAATCACTAAAAGCTTAGTTTAAATTAAAGTCGTTATATAAGTTTAATGTCAATATCCTTAATACCAAACACACGCGCTAATTCTCACACAGTATATTCACTGCATGTGTACTATAAATGGTGTATATTTACAAGGGGTTGAGATCCTGATAAAAGGGGTTGCGCATCCTCTACACAAAAAGATTTAAACACAGAATAAATTTCTGTACAGTATACATACACATATATAGATTAAGTTCTTTCAATTAAGTATCTTAATCTATGTTAATTGTTTAATCCATGTCCATAATATAAACACACAGATACTAAACAATTGTTTCTTCAAAACCTGTAATCACTGTAATCAATCATACAGCAAAGTAGACTATTCACTAGCTACAGTTGCAAACAGTAGATTGTTTAACTACCTAAAAAAATAAGAATTTCTTTGAATGATTTTCCTATTTTTCAATCAGTAATTAAACAACCTACTTTTGAAAATACTTCTCACAATTACATACTTTGATTCAGTTGGATCATTTCAATACAGTTTATATCCGTCACAATCCAAATGAAAGTTTATGTTACCGGTGAAGATAATTTGTAACCAATAGAATCTTTGCTGAATGGTACTCTAACCGATTAAGTGGGAGCCCTCGAGCTCCCCTTGACAAGTAAAATCGTCTGGTGTTAGACAAAGTAAAATAATAAAGTAGGGTGCAATTTATGTGGCATAGTTGACATGAAGGGGTAACTAGGCACATGAGCAGATATGACAGGTAACCCATTAAGCACCAGCTCTCTCCCCCTGATAAGTAAAATCATCTGGGATCAGACAGAGTTAAATAGTCTGGTATTAAATAAAGTAAAATAATAAAGTAGGGCATATCAGAGCATAATGCAACTCAATCTGTAATTTTCTGTGGTGAGTCGGCTACAAAATGTATTATTTTACATTCCAAGTTTATTTGTAGATACTGTAATTCATTGTCCATTAATAATTTAACGTCAATTATTGATCATTTATTGGCATTAATTGTCAAATTGCCACAAGATAACAGAGATAAGTTCACATAAAACCCACCCACTTATAATGTCGATTCGATGTTGTTGTGGCAACATGAATCTCAGAAGCATGTAAACAATAGTATGAGGGACTCAAACATGTATCCTCAATATATTCAGGGAATTTAGGAACATTCTACCTGGGTTGTCTGGATATTAAATAGAAATAGAGCTATTTACTATAATAGCACAATATAGATAACACAAAGGAAGGATTGTTCTGCTCCATATAGATAGCACAAAGGAAGGATTGTTCTGATTGTTAGGCCCCATTTACATGAAACGGGGACGAAGTCAAACTGGAAGGAAAATTGAAATTGTCAACATGTTTACATGAGATCAGTACAAAAATCACAAAATTTTCAATTTATTCCCCTTGCTAGGCAATTTTCTTGTTCAGATGGCTTTTGTCAGCATATGTTGTTCCAATGTCAAGGTTACAGCCAAGACCGGTCTGAAATATATTTGTGTTTACATTCATGCCGGTCTGAATTCATGCCAGTCTAAAGTCAATCGGCTTCATCCAGCAGGCAGAATCACTCGAGACTGGTCTGTCGAGTTATTTTCATCCCGGTCGCTTGTGAACATCTATTATAGATCATACTATGAGCAAAACAAAATGGTTCCAGTTTGACTTTGTTGTGGTCTCATGTAAACAGGGCCTAATACAAAGCCATAGAACTTGCTTTGGAGATTATATCAATATTAATAGCTATTGAGTCAACATTGATATCCTCTCAATAGATCAATACATTAACAAATATAAATGTTTATATTGTTAACTTTAATGTATTGATCGCTATTGAAAGGGTATCAATATTAACTCATTTAGCTAATATTTATCTAATCGCCAAAGCAAGTTCCATGGCTTTGTATGAGCGAACAATCGTTCCTTTGTGGGCCCTTGTAAATATATTAATTGTATATTTCATACCTTTTTGTAGCCTGTATATATCATGATTTCGACAGTTCGACTTGCTTAGAACACATGCTATGACAGTATTTATTGCTTGAAATTATAACCTGTCAATACAAAGCAATATCACTAAGTTTTAATGTATTTTAATAACAATATATTGTTGAACCAATACAAAATACAATGCGGCCAACGGTAATGGCGGTTAAAATATATACATCATGAATATATTACTATTTATGGCACATATTTACACACGAAACTTAAAAATATTGACATAGTTGAGCACTTACATTTACAATTATTGTCTGAATCTTCAAACAATGGAGTATTTCTTCTTATTTTCTACTATAATTTAAGAAATCTTGGCTTTATCAACCGACGTTAAATTAAAATTTCCAAACGACGCGCTAGAAATGTGCTCGCCAAGCCTTCTGGGAGGCCCTTCTGAAGGCACTGATCTCAATCATGTGACCAATCCAGTGCAATTAAACCTGCATTTCTAAGGTTTTTTTGACAGAGACTCTTAACTTTAAAATTCTAGCTGTCTTGTTATATCTCCCTTGCATGAACATATTTTGTCATCACCACACAATTTCTTTTCACTGCATATTTTTACTGTTTATCACTGCACACTTTCCTGACATCACTAACACCAAAATGACAGATTGCTTCGATTATTTTTTATTAGTTTTTCAATGAGGCCCTACAAGGATTACATTAAAGGCGATAATATGTAAAAAGATGATCCTTTGCCCCATTTACTTGTCTGAAAAACGTAAACCGCTCCTACGTGGTCCGCCACTTCGAATCTGAAAAGACTGAAAACCGGTTCACGAGGTGCTATTTTGACACCCTAAGTTTAACTCTCAAAACGGTGCTACTTTAACACTTTCACTCAATAGAATGGGTGTTATTTTAACACCCTAGAAAAGTGTTAAATATCTATGGTGCTAATTTAGCACTTCAAAATCAATTCCCAACTTGTTAGATTAACACTTTTTATTTAACACCACCACAAGGTGTCATTTTAACACCTACGAAGGTGCTATTTTAACACCTTCAAATTAACAGTGTGCAAGGAATATCATACTATTTCAAGTTAACACACTATACATGCTGTGTACGTAATGATACTGCATCACAATGCTGTACTCATTTTAAAACAGTGCTGGACTTGATTACCTGAGGCTTTATTATACTGAATGACCATTAATTTTAATTCCCTATAACAATGTCAATGGAATATATTTGTCATACGAATATTTTAAGTTCCTGACTGAAAGTACGTAAACTGAATGCATTGTATTCGTTCTTGTTCTAATTCTGGTGTTGTTGAAAGACATTTAGTCAAAATAAAAGACCTGAAATAGTTGTTGACTGTCTAGATTTTAACACAGCTAACATTTCTCGTTACTATAGTGCAGATTCCAAGAAGTGACTGTATATATAGGAGGTTGCAGCTTTCAATTTCATAAGAGTAACCAGACTGTGAGTGCACTGAAACTTGCATGCATGCGCTCGCATGCATATTTACTCTCAGTTAAATTTTTCCAATCCCCATGCAACATTGATATCTATTGATATCTACTTTACTGCTTTACTGGTTTACAAGGCTCTTAATAACATTGCCCCTATCTATATCTCTGAAATGCTTATCCCAAAACAATCAAGTGATCGCTGGACATTACGATCTTTTTGTCAAGGTCTACTATACATCCCGAAAACAAACTGTAAGACTTTCGCACATGCTGCTCCACAATTATGGAATTCTCTGCCTCTGGATGTCAGGAACTGTGAAAACATTTCTGTGTTTAAGAAACGCTTGAAAACATTTCTTTTCAATAAGGCTTATAACCCTTTATAGGTTGAGACCATATTGGATTCTATCATTCTTATTATAGATACATACATGCATTAGTGTATATTCTAATTGTATACAATACCATGTTTTATATAGCATATTTAATTCTTAATATATTTAGATTTTTATAATGTACAGCGCTTCGAGTATATAATATAACATGCGCTTTATTTAAATGAATAAATTATTATTATTATTATTATATTATAAGTAAATGAATGGCCAAATAATTTATAATCTCTTCAATCATATAGTTTCATCAAAATATATTTATGCATTATAACAATAAAGATATATAGAGATTACTTCATGTTGATGAGCGCGTACGAGCACATTCGTTTCGATCTGGCTGTAATAAATTTCTCTCTTCTCAATCGTAATACCTAATTAATGCACGGCACTCATGTAAAGCAGGTTTTTCTTTTGTCATTTCTTAGTATGAATTTATATATTGTGTTATTTATATTGTAAGTAGTGTGTTATTAGTTTTATGCATAATTTTGTAGATTTATTTATATATATAGCTATATATGTATGTAATCTTAATCCTGATGAGTACACCGTGGATAAAGTAAGTTACCTTACCTTACCTTACCTTACCTTACCTTACCTTACCTTACCTTACCTTACCTTACCTTACCTTACCTTACCTTACCTTACCTTAGGGGCGGACCATTAGAAAATGGGGGAGGGGTGTGGCAATTTCAGAAAAAAAAATCGTGCAAGGTCAGTTCAGAGGAAAAAAAAATCTTGCAGAAACCCAGCGTGGGAAAAAAATATCTTGCAAGTTATTAGACCAACATATATTTAGGTAAAGTTATAAACCTCAGAGAATAGTAAATCAATGGAAATATATAAACGTAAAAAATTATACATAATGTAGACTGTAGTTATATTAAACATACACATCTCAGTCTAAAATATTCAGTTGTACTGTCTTAAAATAACCTGTATTTAAAATATAAAGTTGATTTATATACAAACACTATATATTAACAAATAACAACATAAAATAACAAAAACAGAAAACTTACAACGGTAAAAGGCAGAACTCACGACGAGAATTTCCACGGGGTGCTCCCCCTTTTCTATTCATTTCCTTGGATCTCTTTTCCCGCAAAGGTATAATTCATAGCATGTCGCAGCTGCCTGGTGAACTTCAATTCATTCAACGGAGGTACAAAAGCCTTTTTTCATCTTGACTTATTATAAAATACCAACTATATGCGGCAGTTTTTCATGTATTTTTTATTAATATCTAGGTACATTCTTTGCGGACTAACATTTTGGAAGCCTAGTGGCCATTACCGTGGTGCATTTCAAGTAAACGGCACTTGGTTTTATTACGACGGGTTGTGGGAGCGAAACTATCTTGCCAGATGCCAAGGCCAGCCAGCCACTCCGGAAGGGTTTCTTCTATCACATTGTCCGTATTTATCAGTTTAATAAACGTCTATATCTCGTATTGTGTGTATGTAATGTAATTATATATTCAGTAAACAATATATATAATGGTAATATAAATAGGGCTGTATAATATTAATAAATTATAGTTCACATTCCTTTAAAAAAAAATCGTGCAACACAAGCATGGCTGAAAAAAAAAATCTTGCACAACGTTGTTGCAAAAAAAAATATCCTGCCCGAAAAAATTGCCACCCCCCCCTCCCCCATTTTCTAATGGTCCGCCCCTTACCTTAAAAACTTGATAAACAATTACTGTATTTTGAGTAAAATTTAAACGTAAACAATATATGAATTACCGTCACGTTACCGTGTTCGTGCGCTTATTAATAAGTAACGTATTAAAAACGAAATGTCACTCAAAGTTCAAAATCTAGACGTGAACAACGATGGACTGATTTAAACTGTTTATCGAAATGCTTATGTGACCTCCTTGAATTACCGCGCCAGAAAACAAAGCCATTGCTTGTTGTTGTTGTTGTTGGTGTTCGACTTCCCGGTTTGGCTTTTGTTCGCTAATACTCGAAGTGGAGGACTCTTTGCAAGTCGCCAAGTTCGCTAAGGCTCGAGACATTTTCATTTGCTGGTTTTGGGTTACGGTTGAATAATTCGTAACGCTTTGCAAATTCTCAGTATGCCCAGAAAGTTGAACTATGTCTGTGGGAGGAACATCGTTGTTGGTCAAACTCTCAAAGTTTGCATCATCGTTAAGTTTTTCGCCCGCTATGATTGCTGATGTTTGGACCAAGGTCAGCTTTCTCAGCGATTCTTTTCATCAGCGAGTTTAGTGTGTTCACACCAATATAGCAGATTTTTTAAACCAAGACTTATCAGATGAAACCTTTTTGCAGTGGTTTACGGCGAGGTAAAACGGTGCTTCGTCTGCATTCATTTCATTCGGACGTTTTTCTGTGTAGAACTTGTAAACAAAGACAGGATCTTTTTCCGGCGGATTTGTGTGGATAGCATACATTTTTGGCGTTACTTTTCTAACATCTCTTGGGTTGTCTCCTGTATACGTGTTTTCGTTTGTCGCTCAAAATACTCTAAATATTCCTCTCCATTCGCGTTCTTGCGTGGTTTTACGTCGCCCCAGCACATATCTCGGTGTTCTTTGCAACCACGAAGGCCGAAGTGAATAGTATTGCTAAACCAAACCGTGTTTAGCAACGCTTCGCGACTCGAAATTCCCAAAAGTTCTTTCTCGTAAAGCAGTTTGACTTCATCTTCGCTAAGAGCAACGGAAGCGTTCGGTTTGTTCCCTTTTCCTTTTTGCTTGAGCTCTTTTTGTTTTGATTGCAAAGCTTTTCGGGCACGTTCAAAGCCCTTATCCATCATCATACTAATTAAACCCATTCTTTTTCTTCAAATACCTCTCGAAGCTGGCAAACATAGAACGAAGGGAACTAGGTTCATATTCTCCCTTGTCTTCTTTCTTTCGAACAGAAATAATAAATTCGCTCAGGTATTCCTTAAGTTGCTCTACGGAAATGTCCTCGACCTTCGGAATTCATTTTTCGACGATAAAAATCGTTGAAGAAGTCCAATGTCCTGCAGTGTCTTTTTTCTTGTATTATTATTCTCCTGTTCTTCAATGAATTCGCTTACGGATGGTGTCTCTGCGAAGCGTGAAGCCATTTCAAATCAAAAGTCGAACGGACATCTAAAAAAACTGATTGTTGTTTTCTTGTACTCCAGTGGCGCGGCGGGAAAAGTAAATACGAAATTTTTCACTAGTGACAAATTCCGTACGTCCAATGAGAAGGCTAATACGACGTTCTTCACTAATTATAATGGCGAATGTCGTATATCCAATGAGATCCTCAGAAATTTGAGGCATATGATTTTTATTCGAGGCATATGGTTTTTATTCTAAAACCGGCTAAAACCTTACTAAGGCAAACACAGTTCATGGGAAAAAAACACAGTTCATTTTTCGCATTAAAGCTCGTTGGTCGGTTTTTAGAGAGACAGCCTCTTAACTCCTTGATCACCACAAGCCAGACTAGCCAGTCGCGTCATCCTCGAGAGGTTGACGGCTAAAAATTTCATATCCTTCGGTTCAGTGCATGCTACTATTGTTCCCAGTAAACTGCGAAACGACCGTTTTTTTAGACGCTTTGTCAGTGACAGTTTTGTCAATTACGAAGGACATATTTGTGTACCTCGTGATCACAATTCGCTGCAAGCGGCGTGTGAAAAACTGCAAGTTTCAGTTTGACAATTCTGACAGTTGAATGGTTTCTAATTTTATTGTCCAATCAGGTGTGTTGTTAAAATTCAAAACTACGCATCTGATTGGACAATAAAATTAGAAACTAATTTAACTGTCAAACTGAAACTTGCAGTTTTTCACACGCCGCTTGCAACGAATTGTGATCACGAGGTACACAAATATGTCCTTCGTAATTGACAAAACTGTCACTGACAAAGCCCCTAAAAAACGGTCGTTTCGCAGTTTACTGGGAACAATAGTATGAAGACAGAAATACCACCATTCGATTCAGAAATAAAAGATCAACTGATTCCAAACGATAGTAATATAGACATTAGTCATTATTAACATTGTAGCGATCAAACGCGAAGACTAGCCATACCTTTCGCCAAAAATAACTTCGTTCCCTTCGAACATATCGTCTTTCTAATAGTCTTGTTCGAATCCCCATCAAAAACACTATTTACAGTGTTTTTTGCATGTCTGTATCTTCAAATTTGCATCTTTTATCACGGTATTTCCATTTCTTCCATTTCATTTGAGCTCGAAGTGAGCTAATCCCAACCGGAAATACGACTAAAAACGTCAAAACAATGCGACGTTTGTATCGCGTGACTCTACAAATGCCAACCTCGTACCCAGGGTATTTGCTCTTGGGGAGCGAAATACCCTGGTATGGCCTGGTAACCTGACCCGCGGATTTTGCGTAAAATGGCGTATTGTTTACTAGGGTGGGGGGGGGGGGTGAGTATACATTGTCACTCCTAGTAATTATATCACGCTTTTAAATTTTAATGTAAATCTTCAAATTTACACTGCATGCTCGCGTACGCACCTGGTCATGTCAAAAGATACTCCGAAAAAGTTTTATAGTGCTAGTAAAGAAAGTTACAGCTCGTCCTGCCGTTTATGTCTGAAGATTTGTGATGTAACTCACATTAAAAAGTTGTTTAGACCTGCAAACGCGAATATTCTGAAGCTAGCTGAAGATTGTTTGTGCGAATTCCTCGTACGAGACAAAAACCCGCCTCAAAATATTTGCAAACCTTGTGAGAGGCGACTGACCAACTATAAAGATTTCAAAGAGCTAATTTGGAAAAGCCAAGACGCTCTTAAATCACAGTCTAGAGCGAAAAGATGCCCCGAGCCGTTGCCTTCTTCATTGTCTGCAAGAAAAAGGGTTCAAGAGGGTCCTGAAGGGGGGGGGTGTCCCAATCCCATTTCCCACCTGAAATTTTGGCAAAATCCCAGTCCCAGTTGAATTTTTATCAGAAATCCCAGTTCGAGTTATTGAAATCACAGTCAATAAAAACCCCTTAATTTATCGGTAGAATAAACAGTTTTGAGACTTTTTAAGCCACCGGGGGGAGGGTCGTGCTGACGGCACGGAAAATTTTTAAATTTGAATCCCGGAAATGTCATTTGCAGCATTCCGAGACACGCATAATCATAAAACCAAGAATTCCGGGCGCCAGAGTATGCCTGTTCGCAGTTAGTGCTGTGAATAATATAGTTAATAATTTATACAACAAAAATCATGACCAAAGACACCAAAAACAGATCAAAATTGTATTTTAAAATACTTAAAACGTGGAAAAATTGGGAATCGATTCACATTTTCTCAATCCCATTTCCATTTTTGAGGACTTCATTTCCCATTCCCAGTGGCCAAATCCCAGTCCCAGCAACCCAAATCCCATTTTTCCAGTCTAAAAATAGGTCAATCCCAGTTCCCATTTTACCCCTTCAGAACCCTCGTTCAACAAGCAGCTTCCTCAACACGACGGTCCATTTTATTTTCTTCAAACGAAAATACGGTAAGTTAAAAAACTAATCTGTGTAGGTGCACTACTGTACTTATTATAGTTTCCGTTCTTTTTATACTGATTATATGCGTAATAATAATTTTAAAAACTCAAAAAGTAAAGTGCGTGCAGAGCTAGGGTTAATTTTGTAAATATAAAAGACTGCTTGGAAATGTTTCGTTAACATTTGTTTGTTTTTACCACATGTTGTCCTTCATAGCTAATTATATTTCAAGTTTTGCGACACAAGTTTGCGGATTTTGACAACTATAGAACAACATTAGAAAAAGTGTAATTGCCGACGGGTGTGATTGCAACTGTTAACTTCATGATATTTAAACGGAAGCGGCTAATGATATAATAGAAACAAAACGCCTTAGTACTTTTATACAATTAAACTTTTAGGCCACATCAATCTTTTTTATTTTTTTGTATATTTTATATTGAAATTTTGAAATTATTTTGGAGCAAATCGCATTGCGTGTTGTGGGAATATACGGGAGTCCGAAGGCGAAATTTGCACTGATGGCGATTTTATCTTTAGCCTGCGAACAGGCTCTCAAGCTGAATTGAGAGCCTGCATCGATAACTAATGAATTTGAATATCTGCCCCGTAACGTTCGTTTTTCCAAATATGGAATGTCTATTCTTATATGGTGTTGTTTACAACTTTCGTGCAAACTAAATTTAGACCGTGCAAACTAAATTTAGACCGTACAGTTTATACTGTCATTTTTCGAAATATAAGATATTCAAGCGAAAGTTCAAATGTTTTAAATACTGTTTTCTCAAAACAGAACATTTCGTGCTTTGATATAAGACGGCCAAGACCAATTTTATCAGTTAATGTGTTTTTTATGCATAGTGCTCCTTCAGCAGTTGACATATATAGAGCTCAGCGGAAACATATAAATTACAGCATCTGACCAATGAGAATTTCGCGTCACGATTTGAGACGCAGATATTCAAATTCATTAGTCATCGATGCAGGCTCTCAATTCAGCTTGAGAGCCTGTTCGCAGGCTATTTTATCTTATAACTTTGTTCACGGACCAACATACATTTGACAAACCAGTACAAAATTGTCATTTTACTTATGCATTGTGTTCATTTCGGCTTCAGACAGCGTTCTTCTTTAAGGGCATTTCATACAAAATATAAAACCCCCAGCCTCTGAACATTTTTAAAATTTAGTGATACAGTAATATAGCGCTACAAGCAATTCGTACTACAAACAATTCTTCCAAATTGGGCTCGAATGTGCAACTATATAGACTGCTGTTAGACAATAGCTTCAACCGAGTTTTGGTATGGCACAGACTGGAACAAATTAAATCTTGCCTTAGACGACAAACATGCTTCATCACTAAAATCAGCACCAAATTCTCCGTAATTCTTTTTCACAATTGTTGCTTTTAAACACGTACTATCATTTATCTTTCATATTTGATCGTCGACCAGTGAATTTAAAGGCGAAACAACAAGGATAATGGGAGTAGACCGGCTTAAAACAATTTCCCTAGATCGCCTTTGTTCGTAGAGGTTCCTCTCGTTAAGCAATATTGTTGCCAGCAATTGATAAATCAAAGATTTACCATATCCTGTAGGCAAAACTGCCACAGTATCTCGCCTATTATACATGGCCTCCAAACACTTTGTTTGTTTCGGTTTCAGATTTACATTGCTGTATAAACCACTTTTAATTACAGCGGAATGAAGGCAAGACAAAAACATATTCGATTCGTTGTGGATTTTATATTTTACACTCCTGAACAAATGTCTTCAGCAACATACATCACACCTGCGAACAGGCTGTTAAAAACACCCACCCCCACTTAGTAAAGTAATTGTATTACGGTCACGTGACCAGGCCATACCAGGGTATTTCGCTCTCCACGAGCAAATACCCTGGGTACGAGGTTGTACAAATGCCAGAAATGGATTGTACAGGTCAAATTGCACCTACACGTGTGAGTTTGAGGTCATCCCGGCCACATGAGGAGCTTCTTATTGGCCAATTATCGAGCAATGTACGCGCGCGCAAGTAAAACCCGACATAATAAGTTTTTAGACGTTCTCCGGTTTTTAAATGTTTATTTTTGCGACCTTTCGACTGCCAGTCTGCAGTCTTCAACGGGTAATGTAATCCACCCGTTGAAGACTGCTCGAAATCTCGTAATAATAAATATTTAAAAACCAGACAACGTCTAAAAACTTATTATGAATAATCCTGGTTTCGCTTCAAACACATTTAAAAAACCAGACATCTTGAAAAATTCAAAATAAATATTTCTACTCGCCGTATTCAAACGAAATTTTGTACACGAAAGCGTTTGAATACAAGGAGTATTTCACTCCGATCGACTTGTTGGAAATTCCGAAGAGTTCAAGAGATATTCAAGATTTTCTTGATATGAAATTTAGAATCTTTGGCCAAGCTCTAAAACTCAATTGTTGTAAATATTCACATAATTCAGTCTATGACTGCAAAGTGTTTTATTTGAATAAACGAATCTAATATAATCAAGCGGTTAGTAAATATATGATATATTGTTTCGGTTTGTGTAATGTTTTGACGGCACTTGCCCCCCGTTCGAAAGGTTATTTTGTGAGGATTTCAACGGTGGCTTTTATTTAAAAGGGGGGTAAATACTCGCCGAGATATTTACATTAGAAAAATTGCATGGGTCGTAATGTAATGCGAAACCGGGTGGTCGACAAATAAACTGCTATGTAAATTTACCCAACAGGCAATAGAATTACTGTTTACCTATTTCATTGCCGCATGGCGAGAAATAATGGTCACGCACGCGCATTGAGTGCTTGGACCCTATGGCTTGGACTTAGAAAATATTTTGTAAAAATATGGCCGCCGTCACTCTTATGTTTTGTATGGGAGTTAGCGAAAAAATCGCCCTTGCTCTTAACCTAGCGCTACAATTCAAAGTGTTCAATCTGTTTTAGTTTGTACTTGTTAAAACCTAATTTCCAAGATATAGTTTAGAATATCTGGACTTAACCGCAATTCGGTATCGCAATAATTAAATATGAAGCATTTTAGTTAATTAATTAAGAATTGTATTGTGAAACAGCACAAATACGTCAAGCAGACCTCAATAAATTCCATTTTCAGACGAAATATTGAACATATGCAAAGTGTTCAATCTGATTTGGCTTGACAAGACATTGCATTTCTAAGCCCAATTTAGACCAAACCAGCACGATTTATTCCCCATTCGGTATAGCACTATAGCCATGTATTTTAGGTGAATTTTCACGTATTTTAGCCTTTGAAATATGACGCCGCACGCAAAATTTGACCAAAATAACAGCAATAATTAAGTTGGTGCTTCTTCTTCGAAATATGGCTGACGCCTCCATTTTGTATACTCTAAAGAAGCCTCTACAGCAGAGAAGCTTTGTAACCATGCCTTATAGTTTCTAGGCAACAAAATATTATATATATTCGTAAACATTGTCGGCAAGACTTCAGATACGTGTAAAAGTGAGTATATAATTTTTTGCGCAAAGGTCAGATGGGTCAATCGAGCAAAACATATAAACACAGAAACGTTTCGGATGTCTAGCGTTTCTGTTTGCCCCGACAAGCTAAAAATTCTTATGAACTGGGTTTAACCATCCAATAATTAATCCTAAGTGGTTAAAAAAGCGTTATAAGCCACTGGTGGTAACCAAGACATTTATGAACGCAGAATATATTATACTTGAGCTCCGCCCCCTAATGTCCACAATTTCTCGCCATGCGGAAGCACAGTTATAGCTCCCAGCTCGATCTGCTTCAATAAGGAAACAAGATCATTCTTGAGGTTGAAGTCTGCTAGTTAAGAAGGGTGCAGAAAATACAAAGAAGATTTAATTTAAGCACGATACGTGTGAAAACCTTTCCTATAATGATGTTTACGCTACAAATTCTCATGTGGGTCCTACCGCTTGGTCTTGCCACATCCAAGGAAAACATTTACGTTGATACTACTGATCTGACGTTTCCTGTGCTATTTTCTGGTAAGTGTACTTTACTTTTCTTTTGTTTTTTCGTTAATAGAAGTTTTAGGGTCACTTTCAGATACGCATGTGTTCTGAACATGTCTTCATTTATTAATATATATATACAAATATATATATATATATATATATATATATAAAAAGATATATATATATATATATATATATATATATATATATATATATATATATATATATAATATTTTATTGCTATTTGATTTTCATCACAGAAACTTACCAATGTCGACACTGACATGAACTTTAGAATGTTATTCCTCAAATATATATATCCAGAGTTTTATGAAAGTTTGCTAATTACACAAGAAATGCCCCAATTGTGTATGACATAACAATTTACTTTCTGGACATTATTATTGAAAATTATAATCATTCTCATAAAAAATACGTTTATACTGTTTCCATAGTGCAATGCAGTTGAAATAGACTTTTTGTCTAAATGGTTGGTTTAAAATTTCTTGCTAAAAGAATCGAACATTTGAAAATATTGCAACACAACCTCGGAGACGTTTTGAGATTTGCAATTTTTGGCAACCTTTATCCAAAATTTTCAAAATTTATTGCCAATTCTTCATCAAATCGTAAGATTTGTCTAAATTTGAGCTAAATAGAATATGCAACCCTATCGTAGAACGTGTTATATATATTTATTGTATAAGTGACATTCTAAAGGCCTTGTCACACTAGGGAGTTTAAGCTTCACGTTTCCGCGAACAACAAACGGCAGGCACAAATTTTCTTGGCAAAAGTTTCGTTTAAGGTTTTCTTTCGTATTTTCTTTCTTGCGTCGAAAGAATAATTATGTATTTATTCGGTTTTAAAACAGCAAGTTCATTTATACTCTTTATTGCCTGATACCGTAAAAAATTTTCTTTGCACCTGGCGTTTGCCGTTTGACGTACTGTATAACACGAAGCCGTTAAACTCTCGACTATTGCGTACTGTATGAGAGAAACGTATGAGAAGCGTATGCAAATTAATGAAATAATTTTCATACGCACAAAAACCCTTGGAATGCCAGCGTACGAATATCGTACATCTGGCGTACTTCTATATAGCGTATTCAGCGCGTGCCTAGAGTATGCTTATCGTTTCTGCATGCCTCGCCGTATGCCAGCGTATGCCGCCGTATGCAGTAAAAAATTATTGTGATATATACTCGAGCGGTCTGTGCAGGCCAGCGTAGGTATAATGACATGCAATAGAGAGTTTTAGCTTGACGTTTACAGCAAACGTCAAACCGCTAACGAAGTTTTTGATTTTACAAGTCTATTATAACAGCTTTTACACCAGTTTTTAAATATAAACAATTATTAAATTTGTGCTCTTTAGCAATGATTTAAAAGAAAGCAAATTAACCACTAGTCACGTATTCGCGCGAAAGCAGTAAATTATGATTTGGCGTTTGAAGTTTACGTTTGGCGTATAAATTTCATGCCCGAACTGCTATGAGGGCTTGTATAGTCGTTAAAGCATGAAATTAGAGACCTTAAGATTGACGTTTACGGCAAACGTCAAACCGCTAGCGAAATTTTTGATTTTACAACTCTATTATAATAGCTTTTACACCAGTTTTGAAATACGTTAAACAATTATTAAACTTATGCTCTTTAGCAATGATTTAAGAAAGCAAATTAACCACTAGTCATGTATTCACCAAAGCAGTAAATTAAGATCTGGCGTTTGAAGTTGACGTTTGGCGTATAAATTTCATGCTTGAACTGCTACGAG